>JBBMKC010205044.1:0-23890 GCA_037834085.1 Bipalium vagum
ATTATTATTATTATTATTATTATTATTATTATTATTATTATTATTATTATTATTATTATTATTATAATATTTTTTTTATAATTTTTTTTTATTTTATTTTTTATTTATTTATTTATTTATTTATTTTTATTTATTTTTTTTTGTATTATTTATTATTTTACTGGTTTTTATTATTATTAATATTATTATTGCTTATATTATTATTATTTACATTACTATTACTATTAATATTATTATCATTATTATTATCTTAATTATTATTCTTATTTATTACTATTATTATTGTCATTATTATTTATGTATTTTATTATTATTGTTTACATTAATATAAAATAAATATTTTATTTTGAATTCATAATTAATTTTGATAATTTTTTTATTTCTTTAATTAAGATCAATGGTTCTCTTTAATTAGTACAATCAATCAATCTCGTTATGAATATTAAAATTATTATATATTCTATCCTTTTAAAATCAGAAAAGATTAATTAATATATTATTTCACGCACGACTTCATATTTCATCTTTATTATCTCAAAAAGTCTTCCATTGAATTTAATTTAATTCCATCTAATTTAAATTTGAGATAAATACGTTCGTCAAACGAAAGCAACTTTGATAATAAAGACGTTCTTGTAAGAATATTTAATTAATTTTTATCTGATTTAAATTTTGAGTAAAAAAATTTAATTAAATTTTATTATTATCTTTCAAAAGTGTAATAAATGTAAAAAGATTCTAAATGGGCCATTATATTTCTGGAAATATTTTTATTTTCTGGAATCTTTTTAAGCCAATTATATTTGAAAGCACAGGCGTCATCTGCCAAGTTTTCAACAATGAAAATTTCGTGGTTATATATTTATTTTATAATAATTAAGCTTTTTATTTTTAATATATATAAGTCGAAACCAAATCTAGTGTCTTGTATCAGCCAATACATATCTATCTTGTTCATCTTATATTCATTATATTATTGTATATATTATAATTTATTGATTTTATGTTTTTTCCAAATATACCACTATGAGAAAAATATAAAGTTTGGAATTTTTTAAAAAATAATATTTATGGATGAAAGTATTACTTTAAAGATTTTGAATAACCGTAAAATACCTAATTAATTCGGTGTGTTATCGGATCAATAAAAAACATTTAATCTTTCGAAAAAGTACTTGTTAATAATTTCTTAATAAAATTGTCGGTTATTCGAGAGATTTTTCCATCTAAGCAGTCTGAGAATTGAGTATTAAGCATGACTCAGTTAAACCATTAAGTTCATTTGGAAATCATTAACAGTCGATTTATTCAGTAAGTAAACATTGAGTCAGAGGTAGTTTTTGTGAAGCTATTAGCAAGCAATCGAATCTTCGTTACCTTATTTCGAGTATGTTCATCAAAGATGAATAATTCATTATTATTGAGATAAGTATAATTTTAAAACGATTTTTGGGATCACTGTAAACATTGAACGAATCTCTCCATAATATCCAAAATTATTTTATCAGTGTTACTGTGGTTTTGTTGTTTCTGCTTACTTTTTATATAATATTTCATTAAATTTATATAACAAAAACAGACATAATCTTGGTTCTTCAAAGATTATATTATGCAGGATGTGTAAAAAGTATGTATCCGATTTTGGATCTCACTAAAATACAATCGAAATTAAATATATTCAATTTACCGTTTTTCTAAGAAACAGAATTAAGAAACCGTTTTGTAGAAATTAATTTTTCTTTACTTTTGAACAAGGTGTCTCTTCGTAGTGTTTGTATTTCAGTCCCCAAACTAGTCTCTTCTTTATCATGGCCGGTGTTAACTTATGCTTTATGGTTATACAATTGTTTGTAAAATATATGAATGTATGACTGGAGTATATGAATGTTTTTTATAATTGATTACATAAATGTTAAGGTTAGTTTTCAATGTGCAGAAAGATATAAAATTTGAAAAAATCAATGTCATTGTTTCAATAACTTGCGCTTTTATATTGAATAAAATTTACGGTATTACGTTTTAACTTTGGATACTTACTTTATACACACCCTGAAAATATTAATAAACTGACTATATTTATGGCTCTATTATAATGGTAAAGCTTGTGAACTTGTGAGTTTAGCACTGAAAATTGTTTTTAGTTTACTTTCTCATTTCTTTTGAAAAATTATACGAAGAATTATTGACAATTTAAGTATTGATCAGTTCGGCTTTTAACTGAGATTTTAAACAGAATGGAAGAAAAATGAAGAACATATAATATTAAAATAAAATTAGAAAATATGAGATTAAATTACAGACTAATAAGACGGCTTTTGATTTTTGATGTTGATGAACAATAACGTGGCCGTGGAGTCGGAGTATTTTTTATTCAAAGCTTTTATTACATTTTTATATTAGCAAATTTCCAGACTTTCTTTCTTTTTCGGAGAAATTGTCAACTGAATGATATATTTAAGGAGAGATATGTTTCAGATTTGTAACATTTTTCTGGTATAATTGATTTATTTTTTTTAAAGTAACGTTTTTTAGATTTTTTTGACAACACTATAAACTTGTAAGTTAATATCAATATTGATACATTATGTATGTGAACTGATTCTTCTGTTTTTAAAACTTTTTTGCAGATGGAAGCAGAAATGAACACTTTCAGTAAATATATTCTTTTGCGATTCAATTTTTCGATTTTTTTATTGATTTAAACAAATTTTATCGATGCAATTATTATAAATTTCCAAGTTATAACATCTGAAGTTATCATAAATTAAAAGAAATCAATACATATTTGACATAAAAACGAGCGCAATTAATTCGCACACATCGCATTACTTTGCATAAAATCGATTCGAAATTTCCTGTATTAATAAAGTTATAATTACATTATTCAACAGACGACTTCAATATTTATAGAATAAATTTTGGTTATATTAATAATTTAATTTATTATATATTATATTATTATGTAATATATTTATTATTATTATACTATAAATTTAATTATTAATTTTAATTAATTAATAATTTTTACTGTAAAATGTTAATTTTTATTTATAAAATTTAGGCGGATGGACCTCGGCGTCATGAAAATGGGTTAGTTCAAATATTTAATGTTTACTTTAAAGATTGATCTTCTTTAAAATTAAAAATATGTAAAAATGTATAAATTGATTTTATTTCATCAATTAAAACACTAAAAAAAAATTCTAAAATACTCAAATTATTATTGCCATCTCAATGGTAATGTCGATTAATAATAAGTCAGTAAATAAAATAATCTGAAATTATTTTTTTCGGGTATATTCCTCCGGGCAGTTGAGTATGGTCGTCGAGCAGGCAAACTAAATGATGGGGCAAGTAAAATACGTCCCGAAAAGCTATTCGAAAAGAAGTTCTATTTCATCGTGATAGCATCAGGCTTTACTTAGCTATTTAGCTAATTTAGATAAAATATTCGGTCCTTTTACAGTGTCATTTGACAATAAAAGTTTAATTAGCTTGGTTTTGGAACTATCACCAAATTCTATTACCACATGTTCCGTTCAATCCAAATTTTATTTTGAAAAAATTAGTCATGTGCGAGTTCATAATGTCAATCTCACGCGCTATATTATGTATATACAGTCCCCGCCAAAAGTCTTTGGCCACTCTTAAAATTCTAGAAAAAAGCATTTATATGATTCTAGCCATTAATATTTATTAAGTACAAATGTAAAGAACGTTAACGACATTAGAAATAAGTTCATTAATCATTAATCAAAATTTATCAATAAAAAAAATAAATAACTAAAAGGTAAACTAGGCTCTTTTTTACATAGTGGGCAAAGACTTTTGGCGGGGACTGTATATATTATAATATAATATTATTAAAACAAACTTGTAAATGTATTAATTGAAAAAAGATTAAATTAAGTAATATGTACATTGAAAGAATTTTTGAAAAATCTAATTAAGGTGTAAGTTTTGAAATGAAATTAAAAATTACATTAACCACCGTTTTTCCCTGAAAATAAGCCCATTCGAAAATAGAACCGTAGCCTTATTTTTGGAATTTTTTTAAAAAAGTTTTTTGCTTTGTGATAAAATTGTTTTATCATTATTTTTTGATAGATTAAGTATTTTAATGTTAAATTTCATGGAAAACTAAAAAGGATAAAAATCAGATTGTAACAAGATAAATAAAGTCTTTATTATAGTAGATGATTTACAAATTGTTACCATAGCAACCACGTTTATTTTTAATGTGAAAAATAATTAATATGAATCTTTAATATTTCAATCTTTATTTTATTTATTAGAAAATTTTTTAGTATAGTAAATAACGTTACATTCTGGACAGGAAAACATGGTAACGTATTAATATATCTTTTTTGTGTAAAATATTTTGAAAAAGCTCACACTTATTTTTCCGAATATATTGTTCGTTGAATTTTTATAATAGGTGTTTTACATACAAAAATTACACCTATGAAATAAAAAATTTCCAAAAATTGAGTTTTTTTAAAAAATATCAATATTTATTGATAATTCTAAAAGAATATTTTACAAAAATCGTTTGTTGAATAATATCAATAAATATTAATAATTTTATTTAAGTTTATTTTTTTCAATAAAAAATATTAATAAATTTATTGACCTTTAATATTTTAACGAATATTTTTCAATATTATTATTTTATTACTATAAAAAATTGATAAAATATTAAAATATTATTGTATTGTGCTATTTTTCAGAAAAAAATCTATACATATTTTTAAAAATAAAAAGAAAATAAAGAAGATATATAATTATAAATAAATCCCCTAATCAATTGTATCTGCATTTTATTTTTCATTATTATTTAATTATTTATTTTTAATCAATTTTTAATTAAAGATTTTATTTTTCTTTCATTTCCGTCTTTTGTGTTTATTTTTCTTTGTATTTTTTATCTTTTAATATTATTTATCACAGTTTAAAAATTGATATTTTATTTATGGAAAATATTTCTTTACACAATAATTCTTCGAAATAAAACCAACAATGTCAACTTCGAAATCTTCTTTTAATAATTTTTAGGAATGGATTTATTTCTCATTATATTGATTTCTTAGAAATCCGTGTTTTAATTGTTTGTTTAAATATTCAGTAATAAGTTAACAACAATCATTGTCGACGAGAAAGAATATCTTGTAGATTAAGAAAATTAGTATAATACATTCTTTGTTTTACCTAAGATGGAGAAATTGTTTTTTTAATTGATTATGTAAATAAACATTTATTTAAGTAAACATGTATTTTTATTTAAACAACAAAGTAAAAATGCTTATTCCTCACTTACACATGATCGAAATGGAGGTTCACTCTACGCGGACTCCTCCATCACTCAGGATTTATTCTTTTAAGAAAGAAAGCTTTATGAAACCCGTATCAATTAACGCCCAATCTACTGTTTTGGGTGAATGCTTTACATGAACGATTATGGCGACTGATATTCCCAATGGATAGAAATCCAGCTGATATTTTTAATAATTGCTCTCAGTTTCAAAGTTGGCTTTGAAACCCAAGCTTGCTTAGCGGTCTTCAACAAAGCTTCTTATGTCTTAATAAATTAAATTTCCCTTATACCAAATTCAATTCCTAATGTCTCCAATGTTGTCTGTCTACGATCTATTTGTCCCGTATTATTTCAGAGAGGTTTCAAATATTATTATCATTTTCCATTAATGAAAAATGTATATCGCTCTTTCTCAAAGCTCATCTTTAATAAGGAAAAGAAAATTGTAAGCTTGTTTTCTTATATACAGAATTTTTAATTATACATTAGTACTATGGCGTGGTTCGTATTTCATTTTTAATTGAGTGCTCTTTCGACTCGTACTTAAAATAATAATAATAATAATAATTTTGTGATTATTATTATTGTGATAATAATAATAATAATAATAATAATAATAATTATTATTATTATTATTATTATATTAATAAATAACCATAAACATTTAGCTGAGAGTAATTAAGTAACTTTTCTTAAAATGTTTTTCATTAACATTTCTCAAGCTGAATAATATTTAATTAATTAATAACTAAATTAAAAATAAATAAATTAATTTCAGTTAATTATCAATTTTAAAATAAAGGAGAATTATTGTGAGACTGCGTCAATACATCAATAAATTGTTTATCTTCTTCGATTTGATTGGATTCGGATATCTTCACATCCTTGATTGTATTGCTCTGCTTTTGATTTTTATAACATATTTTCCCCTTCTTCAATTTTTAATATACACATCGAACTATGTCTTCCATAAAGGTCTCTTGAAGATATATCCCTTTACAAGGTTGATTGACAGAATTGAAGCAATAATTGTTTTAATGCCATACATGAAAAAATTGAGGATTTATTGTTACTTAAATGTGGTGGACTGTGACTTAAGTCCTGTTGGTTTTTAATTATCAACGTTAAATATTTGTTCTATCAAACGTTTGAATAAAATTATATAATTGAAAGTGTTACAGTTAAATTTCAAAGATGTTCAGTGAGTAGCGTTTTTAGAGTTGCATAGAATTGAGAAATTTATAAACCAATTTTTAACACCAGACTGTCCCACATGAAATGGCGGGTTTTAGTTTTATTATTTCAAAGATTTTTTTCAATCAATATTTATGATAATCGTTGTTTTATTGCATCAAATTAAAGCGCCAAATTACTTTTTATATAATTCTAAAAGTAGATCAATTTAAATTCACACGCTATTTTTACATTTTCTGGAACAAAGAAACATTTTGCATTTTTATGAATTTTAAATTCATCAGTACGGATCAGAAGCAATTAGAATTATTAATTTTGCATGGGGTGATATTTTCTAATTTTTTAAAAAAGGAACTTAAGATTTGAAAATGATGACCGTAGAAGAGGGAGTACTGTCGAAAGTAACTATCATTTGAAAGCCGTAGTTGTAAAAGATTCGAGAAAGTCTGTTTAAAAACTAGCTGAAGAATTGAGTTTCACCAAGTTAACCATTTTACGACAACTTCAAGATCTTGGTAAAGTGAAAAAGAAACCATGAGTATCAAAATTTGTTCTTCTTTGACTATTCTGAACGAAAATGATCCATTTTTTCTCGAACTGCAACAAGACGTGTGTCTTATATGACAGTCTGCGAATATCAGCAGAATGGTTGGACGGGGATGAAAAACAGAAGCATTATTTTAAGCAAAGCCTTCACTCAAAGAAAACTATAATCACCCTTTGGTGGTCTGCAGATAGATTAATTTACTATAACTTTCTAATCTATCAGTCATACTGAAACGAAATTAAATTACTGCACCAGAAGTTGCCTAAAAATCAACTAGCACCTGTTAATAGGAAGGGACCTATTTGCACCCCAATAGAAAAGACCACATGTTTAAAGGAAGTAGCACAAAGATTACATGATTTGAACTACGAGCATTTTGAACTACCTCATGAAGTTTATTCATCGAACCTCTTGCCATCAGATTATTATATGTTCAGACATATAGACTCCGACCAATAATGTTTCGGAACCAAGGTGACCTTAAAAATGTAATTTCTTACTTTCTGAGGCAAGAAATCCTGTATTATTGTCTATGACCGAAGTGCATTGAGAACATAAGAAAAATATTTTGATGAATCAAATTTGTTTCTTTGTTCTTTTTGATTTAGTTTAGTTACATTTTAAAAACTCGCCATTTCATGTGGGACAACTTGATAATTAATATTTTTGTTTACTCGGAAAACAAAGAGATTACAACGACGGAAGCGCAACGTGAACTTTAGTAGTGCATGAAAACTCATTCACAAATGATTCGAACAAAGCCTTTCTGGAAATGTGTGGGTAAATGATGATCGAATTGGAAATTGAACATTTAACTATTAAACATTCTTCAACTAGAAAAATACGTGGGCATTTTTATCACACATGAACGATTTCTTAAAAGTTTGGTATGGAATTTCAATAAATCAATTTATTGTACAATAAAATTCTTTAAAGTGACAAGAGAGAGAAAGTTTTTTTGTTATTTTTGTACAAAAATCAGTTAACGAAAAAAACATATATCGTAAAATATAAACCGAAAAAAGAGTTTTTTTGGGTTTTAATTTTTTAAATGAAAAAATACAAAACTGAGTTACAATATTTCGATAATCTGAAATTTCAAGCCGGCCCATGAACATTATTCAGAGCCATCCAAAACCAGACAAGCACTCTCAAAAATTACAAGCGATTAAGCCTAATTACCAGTTCTGACATTACTAGTATTTAAAGGGTTCCCTTGGGGTGTATGATCAATTAGATTAGATGATCAGAAATATTAATGTTCAATTATTGTTCCATTAAAAGCAGATAGACTGAAAACCTTTTAACTCTCGTAAAAATCGTATTTCATTCTATTTTTGTAAGATATTAAGTTGAGGGAAAAGTATTGTCGCTTTTGTATATACAAACGTTAAAGTAAAAATATATTAAATTTCGATTAATATTTTTATAATTATTGATTTATAATATTAGGATAGGTTATCCTCTATTGAAATGACAATTATTTTCATTTTAAGTTTGCATAACAGGATAAGAGAAAATAATAACGGTACAACATGTATATTATTCGTCTAAATTAAAGAGAAATGTATCAGCGGCAGCATGTAATATTTGCCAAGCGTGGTGCAAAGATTCAATTAGATATAAAAGATCCCGTTCTGGAAACACGTACATTTAAGACGATTTCGTTCAGGACAATCACCAACTTTTGATAACAGTCATTTAAGTCTTTATCAAGTCCAATCCTGAGCAGTGAACTCACACACTTGCACAGGTATTTAAGGATAACAATACCACAATTTGCGACCATCTTAGACAAATGGAAAAGTGAAGAAGCAATAAATATGAAATAAAAAAGAAATACGCTGGAAGTAAGACTGATAAAAAATTAGGAGAGTCACTTATGATGCACCATTTGTAATATATCACATAATAATAAATGCAATGTCAATCTTTCAATTCATTCTTTAACAGGAGACATTTTAAAATAACATCTTGCAAATTTTATACTGGGATAGTAAGCGACATCAACAGCAGAAATCATTAAAAAAATGGTTGATATCATGACTGAAGATCCAAGTGATACTACTTCTGAAATCTGTAGTGTCAATAAGCCTGTCAGATGAAGTAGGACGCCATATGTTAAGTGAATACATATATATTCACGTACTAGCACTCGTTATCAGTATTAAGAACTCAATCTAGAGTATTTTTGTCATCAGCTTTAGACCTCATTTATATAGAAAAGAATACATTCTATGTTTCTTTGTCACTGTAAATAACACAACCCCTTAATGTTATCATCTTAATTTGAGATGAGAACGATGATTCTCAAGATTAAGAATTGGGTAAACAGGAAAATCTTTTTGTCAGTAAAGAGAATACAATTCAAAAGACGATTGCTCACATTTTGCAAGCCTCTTTGGTTTCAATTACTTTCAACACCGTAGAGGTAGTAATGTTAATGAATCCTATAAGAACGTAGATACAACTTCTCTTTGACGAAGGTTCTGACGCTTTTCTATTCCAAAATGTCTGGATATCTTCCGCACTGGTTGTTCAGAATTTCGTTGAATCGGTCAATTGACTTTGTTCATCATTTCCAGATTAGTTATTATAATCGGATGGCCTCTCCGAGGACACTCCTGCATACTACCAGTCTCTTTATATCGTTTAACACCATTGTACAAATTTCGTTGACTGTACCCTGTTGTTCTGACGATGTCCGTTGTTTTCATTCTGAATTTGTGACAGAAAACGTTCGTTTTCTCGATTTTTTTTTTAAAAATTTTAATTAATTTTTTACGTAAACAAATCATTTTAGATTAAAAAAATCAATGTAAAAATTTGTTTTCAAAAAAATTAATGAAAATCCTCAAAATCCTACCTTTCAAAAACTTTTTCTGCACCCTTTAACCGTTTTTTATATATTGTTATACAACGAAAATTATTTTCGTACTTTAATACTTTACTTCTTTTTTATTTTCTAACCACCAAGCACTGCCCACTGTTAAAAACCCAACTAAAATTATATTTATTATCTGTCCCAAATTTAATTAAATTAAATTTTAATTAAATTATAAAAATTGTGGGATGAAACAAAATCTGAAAAAGAAGGCAAATGTCCGTTAGCCATTGGCAAAATCAATATTTCCATTACAATTCAATAATTCTTATCCTTAACATAATACAGTTATACATTACGTACTTAAATTAACATAATTGGTTAAAAATACCAACAAATTAAATATAAATAATATAATAAATCAATTAAAAAATGTATACAAATAGTTTTGATAGTGATCAAATAAATTAATTTCACACTCTTTTAATTTGAAAAAAATTTTTAAAAATTAAAAATAATTCCAAAATTAAATTTCATTTACATTCATTAATAATAATATGGAATGGGAAAAACGGTGAATTCGTGAAGAAAATATTAACTTTAAATATTTCAATAATTTAGGCAAAAAAAAAGAATTTTTTGTATTTATTATTTGTTTCCTTTATTTCAACCAATCAAAAAATTTATTTAAAAATAAATCAACTTTCAATAAAAAATAAAACAAGAAAAATGTATTTTGAATATTAATAATAACATTTTGATTTTTAAAAAAACAATTAATTTTTATTTATCTTTAATAAATTTTCTGCAATTTTTTTATTCATACATTTATAACTTTTCATATTCCTTTACATTTTATAAATTATAATAAATTTTTTATATTTTATTTTATTATTTATTTTTTAATTTTTTTATTATTCATTATATTTATTTTATCACTTATATTAAAATTTGTTATTCCCTTAAATATTATTTCAATAAAATTTTATAAAATTCATACATTAATATTTTTCTATTAAATAGAAAATAATAATATTCTTAATATCAATTTATTATATTAAATAATAATAATAATTTTTAAAATAATAGAATATTTATAGTTAAGGGAATAATAACTGTTCTCTATAGGTTTTTTCTAGATAAAAAGCAATTATATTAAGATGAAAGAACGAAAATAATAAAGTTTGAGTTTCTTTCAATCTTATGAAATTTTAATCATCTTATTGTTTTTCAATAATTTTTCAGAAAAAAACTTTATTAATTATTAAAAAGAAAAGAATTAAATAATTTATTTATCTTCTGAGAAATTTCATTTTAAAACTGAAGAAATAAATATTCTATTTTAAGTCATCAATGTAGAACAAGAAAAAGAAAACAGTTTCAATTAATTTATTTATTAATTTGTAAGTATCTCTAAAGATAGTTCTAAATAATAATAATAAATAATAATAATAATAATAATAATAATAATTATAATTATAATAATATTTAAATTTAAATTAATTACTATGATAGGCTAGATAAAATCAATTATATTTAATTAAAAGTATAATAATATTTTAAAAATAAATAATAATAATAATAAATTAATTAAATTAAAATAAATTTCCGCATTGTAATCAAATTTTAAAAAATCTTGTATTAAAATAGAATTTAGTTAATTAAATTAACTAATTTAAAAGAATCGAAAATTTGGATGAATTTAAAAATGAAATATTTTATTTTCTAATTAAAACAACAACTTTTGCAATAACAAAATAAAATGGAAAATATGAATATTTTAACAATTTTTTATCACTAAAACAATTAATTTTTTATCATTAAAACAATTAATTCAAAAAGTAATAATACAAAAATTAATTTCATCGATTTGTTCTTCTACTCTTTGAAAATCAATAATTTTTCTTTTTTCACCAGGAAAATTTTTATGACAACATCCTTTCCATTGTTTCTCTTTTTAATGACCGATTAATTTCTTCCTCACAATAATTAATTTTATTCAATATTTAATTTTATTTCAATGAATAAGTTAACATTGAATTTTGTTTCATGTTGATTTATGCTGTGATTTTCTACTGGGTTAATTTGAGCTAATTTTGTGGTGTCTTTTGTAAGTTAACTTTTATCCTGACCTTTCTAGAGAGGGAGTTGTATAATTTTTATTTATTAATTACTTTTAAAATATTATTATTATATTAGCAAATTATTTTTCTTCTAACCTGATTAATATTATATTTATTGATTTTTAAATAAATATCAAATAAATAATAATAAAAATACAAAATTACTATTATTATTATTATTATTAGTATTACATTTTAATAATTTATAATTGTTTTCCAGAGTTGTCTATATATAAGTAACTATTGGTGTAGTGAGTAGTCCTTTGGTTAAACGAAAATTAGAAACCAGAAAGATCTTTCAACTTGTGATAAGGTTCCCTTCAAAGAACAATTCATTTAAATAAAAAATTCTCGTTTACAATTATTTTTGCGAAATTTTAATGGAATAAGAAACTATATTTGGTTGGTCCATTCAACATTTTGGCCTCTTCTTTAAAGATAAAATCTTCAATAACCACAGGGCTACCGAAAATGCTTTCTTTCAATTTATCAAATCCAGCACACCACAATTTTATGTGCTTTTGATAAATAGGACTACTTCCCATTGGCAAGCCATTATAGACTTTAGCGTTTGTTAGCTTGACCAATAAAATCTGTTTAGGCTTGACTTACTTAAGTTTAAAGTTGAATGTTAAAATCGGACATTATTTCCGACCAGTATATTTTAGAATCTTATCAAAATTCAAGAAATTCTCCTTCTGGTCCGTGTCTCTGATAAAATCATTGAAACAAAACATCTGAATTGTATTGGAATTTTTATAGTTGATCAAGTTCATTAATATTTATAAAAAATACTATAATAAATCCAGTAGACGGATCAGCTGTGGAAATCAGACTAATCGTGGATTTCAGGGTTTATTTAGCGTAAGTAAAAGGTAATTCCTTTATGAGCAATTATGAGGAGACGAAAGGAATTAATATTTCTGAACAGTTTTAGTAAAGCTAATATAATTTAACACAGATAACACAAGTTTCATGATCATTTCCTTAAAGTATAAGGCTACAGCATAACAAGAAATCAGCTTTAAAAAGGAGTAGAATAACAATAACTTTAAATAATAATAATAATAATAATAATAATAATAATAATAATAATAATAATAATAATAATAATAATAATAATAATAAATGGATAGTTACGTTACGAATAGTCCAAACTCTGAAATGAATCAAAACATTTTCTGTCGTTAAAGTGACTCTCTGCTAAAGTTCTACTGAACTAAGTTACTCAAAGCGTTTTGATAGTTCACAGAAAATGGAACAAGAAAACCTCTAGATATAACATTCAACCTTGTGAAAATATGGTAAGAAGAAATCAACTCTGTTGAAGTGAATATTCTTCAACCATTAATGTTCTGATGAAGAAAATTTACAAAATATCATATTACCGTCAGTCATAACTGTGACTGAATTGCAAAAGGTTACATTTGAGAAAATCTTTCAAAAAATTACCTGACACAAAAGGGTATTTGTGAGATGATGATTTGTTTTATTACAGTGACCACTGAGAAAGCTTCCATCAGCAGAAAAGGTTGTCAAAAGCAAACGATGTAAATATGGTAGTGGGATAAAAGAAACATTGTCAAATGAAGCAGTGCTATTTGTTATCCTTTATCCACTTCAGTGATTTCACAAATTCACCGTACTTAATTTTTAAACAATTCTCTTGTTACAATTATTTTTTCAAACAAATAATTCTTCGTGTCAGTTCACAGGTCACCCTTTCAACCTCTCTCATTGAACATGGTAAATGAGGAATTAAACAAAATAACCTCCCTAATCTTTTATTATTATTATTTCACCTTTTTCATTTTTCGTATTCATCTGATCACTGTTAAACGCAATTGGAAAAAATTTTAAAAATAAATAAATAAATAAAATAAAATTAATTGTCCTCGATATATATATTTTAAAATGTTTTGAGAATGTCCAAATTTTTGATTTATTGCCGTGGCAGACTTGAGAATATTTTTATGATATAATGTGGACAATGGTTTCAATTAAACAAATTATTTAATTTTTCACTTTATTAAAACAATGAAATTCTGCAATTTTTGATGTCAATATTTATTATAGCCATGACTACGACGAGTTCTATAAATCGATTGACAGTCAGCCAGACATCAAGTGGCGGAAGAAGTCCATTTCGTTGGTCAGCGATCTGGTATAGAATTTCTGATTAATTTAAGTCTTAATTCTTCTATCAAATAATAATCCGCATTTCCTCATTATTTCAGCTGATGATAATGCTCAAAATTCGGCCTCACATTTTTTTCCATTAAAAAAATCGTTGATTAAAGCATTTCTTCATATTTCTTTTATGGAATTTAATCTTAGCTTCGATTATTTCATTACCGATTTTTTTTCAAGGTCCGACAAAAAATATTCATTTTCTCCAGGAGAAAAATTAATTGATTTATTTATTTATTAATTGATTCGATTTATCGTCCTAAATAACAGTAAAAAATATTATACTTCATTTGCACGGTTTTATAATGAGAATTAAATTATTTTTTTGTTGAATTACAAGTCATTATTTTTATTATCATTTTATTTATATTCAATCCAGAAAACGGACGTCGATATTTTACACGGTGTCTTAAATAAATTTATACATACTTTAAATATAAATCGTTAAGTAATTATAAGTTCTTATTTTACTTGTTTTTTAGTTTGTTTAAATACTCCAATAACTGGTAAGAAATTACCGCTATTTTAAAGCCATAAATTTATTCTTAAAGGTTGAATCATGAAATGTAGGTTGAACTTTGAACAGCGAAAATTTATTATTAAAAATTACTTCAAGTTTGAAAACATAAAAGAGATACACACCTTGTTCGAGAAAGAATTTCAGATAAAAAAGGATAAATTTGAAAAAGATGGAGCTATTAATAATGTCAACAAGAACCATTCTGGAAGACGAAGAATATCGACAAGTACGAAAAAGAAAGAAAAAAGATTGGAATTTTTTAATCGAAGCGCATAAAGATCTGTGAGACAAGCAAGTCTTGAGATAGGAATCTCAAAAGATTCTGTTCACCGAACTTTGAAGCGCTGCCATACGAAATGCTACATACCGAGGATAGTTCACATTATCAGTGAAGTGTGTATACATTTTTTTGAGACACCGTGTATATTTCATTTAAACAAAAATATAAATTTATTATTTTTTAAATTTTTACCGAAAATTGTTCAAATTATTTTACACTTTCGTAAAATTTTATTCGTTTTCTATTGAAAATTAAAATGTAATAATATTTTTTTGCAAAAAACTAATGTTTTCAATACCAACTATTATGGCCATTGAAATATCAATTAGGTTTCAATATTTTTCAGTTTCTGAAAATTTATTGAAGAATTTTTCAATGAAAAAAAATTTGCTTCGTGGTAAATGGAACGATCAATTAAACTAATTTTCTAATTTTTTCAGACAATTTATCATTGACAATTTTAGTGAAATAATTTCACGAGCATTATCAGTAATTCAGATTTTGTTTAAAACAGTGGTTTCCATTGGTAACAATATATGAATGACATTATGAAATGCAATTCTGATTGATAATAATACCATAAAATAACTTTGATCTTTGAGAAATTATAGTGCGATTTTGTTTCTAATATTGTTAATTATGAGGAAGATGGTAAACAAGCAGTTTAAGTCACTAAATTCTTTTTTTGTTTAAATAAAGCCTTTTAACTAAATACAATTGATTTTTTTTGATCGAGTTCTACTTGCTATAACTAATATAATACGTAAATTTATATAAAATAATTATTGAAAACCTAACGGTACTTGTGCTTTAATTCACAGAAAAGACAAGGAGCGAAATATTATAATACAGTCCCCGTCAAAAGTATGAGCCTACCTTCAAAAATTGAATTGATTTCATTATTTATCCATTGGCATGACATTAATTTAGATATAGATATTTATATAACTCTGACCTATATCAACTTATTGTTTTTTTCATTAATATTGCATAATTATCAATATTACTCTTGTCAAATAAATACTTTTGTTTAAATAATGGCTGAATTATATGCTGAAAAAATGGCTCAAATTTTGATTTTACATTTTTTTGAAAGTGGGCTCAGACTTTTGACGGCGACTGTAGCATGATTGGGGGCATATATAAGTTTCCATCGTTTCAAGAAAAGGAATATTTATTAATACATAACAATTCACATAGTACATTTAATCAAATAATTTCTATTATTATTATGAACTAACTTTCTCCATCTTTCAGGCTAATGAATATCCCGAGGAGAAAAGTCTTTGGACTTGGATTGAAAAAAATCGTCAAATAATTTCTAAACTTCTTCAAAATTGTTTCAGTGTACATCTGAAAAACCGAATAGGCGATAATTCTGTTGGGGATATGCCGGGTGTGGTAGAATTTCCTATTTTGAGTCTATAAAATTTTTCTTTGTTCTTAATCCCACACGATATCTGACGTTGTCATTCTGAAGAAGAACTTGATTTGGTTGGGTCGCAAAATAAGACTATTGATTGAAAAAAAGCAACGTATGGTGTTGAATATGCATTTTATGAACTTCCGTATTCATTGTTTGACATAATTCGACTAATTTTAATATATCATGAGGTAAATTATCAATATAATCAATAATTAGATATTTAATCACTTGCACATGACCAAACAAAATGTAAATGTTATATTAATATTTAAAATGTCCAAAATATTGAATCAATTTAATTTATCACTACATTTTTTAAAATGTGATGTCAGATCTAATTGATTAAATGATGTAGTGTCAGATATAACTGATAGAAATGCAAACTTTAAGTAAATGAATATAAACTAAAATGAATGGACTTTCTTGATATGATAACTAAGTTAGTTTCTGAAACAATGGTACACATTATTAGGAGTTGTGCTTGTTCGTGTTCAATAATATTCGCAAAAGAACAAGTCTAATATTAAATTGAATTTAGATTATGTCCATAAATCGGTAACACATAAGTATCACTTCGTAGCTCCAGACATACTCAGCATGTGGAATAACAAAATAAAATTACGGCTCAAAATGATAAAGAGAATCAATGACGACAAAAATGATGCTTTATTTAAACAGAATTCACGTGACTGGGTAACTGGAAGGAAGAAACATTTAGTAAGACACTAAAATTATTTAGTATAAAAATAAATGTGATGATTATAATTGATTTTTGATTTCTTGGTGTCAGGTTTTCGTGTGTGTCAGATCAAATAAAAATATGTGAGCGATGGAAATTTATGCACACCCCTGATAAAAATGAACTAATTTTTTGAAACTTTGCTGTGAATTAAGGCATGGCTAATTTAGTTTTTAATTTATTAATAAATAAGAAATGTAAATATAATATGTTAAAGCTAATATTTAAACAAAAAATAATTGAGTGACCTGAACCTCATGTTTACCATAATCATTTATTGCTGTTTAATGTACTTTACAATCAATATTGTCACGAATATTTTCCATGTTTCGAATATATTTCGTTTCAATGTAGGGGCCAAGTCTCATTTGATTATCGTAAATATAACAAGGTTAAAAATCGATATATCCATATCAAATAGTTTAAATTGATTGAAAGAAATGTGTGAAGAACAAATGGAACATGAACAAAATTATAATTTTATTTTATATATTATTTTAAATGTTAAAGACGAGCTTTATTTATTTTCTTAAAATGATGACGGAATGGTGCCCATGGTAACACGGAATTAGTGGACCAGTGCAATTAAATATTCTCCCAAGTTTATTTATATTATCAACAGTAACAGTTCCATTTGATAATGATAATAATTCTCAATTTTTCAAAATATTATTTAATAATAATTTTTTTTAAATATATTGAAATCGCTACAAAACATTCCCGATTGTTGAGGCAATTAGGCATATATAATTTTTCCATCTAATAAGTTTTCTGTTGAAAATTAAAATAGGGAGAAATTATTGAATATATTTATTTTGTGTAAAGATAGACCTAAATCAGTCACCTGAAGCTATTTCTAAAGTTTTCTTCTCAGTTTTCTCTGAAAACCGCGGAAGTAGCTCGAGGTATTTTACTTGAAATTACTTATTTACATTGACGATGTCGTTGAACAAAACATTTTCCGCTTAGGAAGCATCTTCTTGTAAGGAATTTTCGTGAACATTCCTCATGATGCAAATGCTTTGATCGATTCACTTATCCCAAAGCTTTTTCAAATGTTAATGGGGATTTATCAAGATATAAGACAATTTATATTATTTATTTATTTTTTATAATTATTATATAACCTTAAATAAAATGTATTATTATTATTATTATTACTATTATTATTGTTATTCAATTAAAATATTTATATATAATATAATATTTATATAATAATATTTATAATACAATTTATCAACATATATAACATAAAATAATCAAATATCTTATTTTATTTTATTTCGTGAATATATTATTTTTTATGCCCAGTTCTCTATAATTAATTGATTAAATTTATAAATCAAAATGATCTGATAATTCTATTTTCTTAAAATTATTATTGAACAAATATTATTAACATATTATTTTTATTCGAGAATAATAATAATAATAATAAAATTTCGCTTTCTCATATTGTAATTATATTTATCCATTTAGGTTTTACAGGTATCATTAATGATTTTTAATTTGCTGCATGTGGTTTGTTTTGATGTTATATATTTTATTTGTTGTTTTAATTTACGTAAGATAAAAGCTTAATGTTAACTTAATGCATTATTTGAGAATTCCAAACTGAGAAAATATCGCTATACGAAAATAGTGATATCTAAAATTATAATTATTATTAACGAAATTTATTTTATTATTATTATTATTATTATTATTATTATTATTATTATTGACATTTTCTCAGAAAGGAATTATTTCAATTATATAATAAATAATTTTTAGAAATATATATTATTAATATAAATCTATTCTGATAAATCTATGTCGGAATAGGGACATTTGTGAGGGAAATATTAAAATAAATTTAAATTTGGAAAATGTTCTTTTATTTGAATAAAATAAAAATAATAAATAATATTTTGTTTCAGAATAATATTTATTTTTGATTTGTTAATCTTCGATAAATATGATAATTCATTAATTAACTTATTAATTAATAAATCATTATTTGTAGTGATAATATATTATGTCATAAATTGACCGAAATTTTATTACAAAATAGTAGAATTAAATTTTGAACAATTTTCATTGGCTCTGTGCGCTCAATGAGAGGACCTACGTCGCCGGCTTTCAAAGTTCTATTGGCAGAAAGCACCCTTCAACGAGTGAATATTCTAAAATAATAGTTTTAACATCTCTATAGACTTGGAAACTTTATTTTCAAAAATGTTGGTTGAATACAGTGTGCAAAGCATTTTAGGACAATTTCTGAAGAGGATGAATCTCCCTCTGAGGATAATTTTTAAAAATATATTTTAATAATAAAAAAAGATTTTAATCAAAATATTTAACAAAATCAAATCCCGAAATAAAGAACTTTTTCTTTTTGTATTGAATTTATTGGAAATCATTTTGTTACATAATGCAAAAAAAAGTGGAAATTTTAAAATTTTATTTTTATACGTAAATGACTTTAATGAGTCCTTTTGGTTGGTGATCTTTGGAATTTTATTCAATGACAGGTCTTATGAATGAAACTGCTACAAACATTTCTACACGAACACTTGTCAGCTGTTCATGACTCCATATTATTAAGGGTGGATCAATCAAGTTCACATGTTGTTGAAAATTGTAATAAAGCTTTAATGGGTTTTCGGAAAAGGTTCGGAATTCAGTTTGACCGGAAATCCAAAATTCATTAACTGCGAAATCGAATTTTCATTGGACGAGAACGAGCTGTTGTTAATTTGATAAGTTCTTTCTTTTCTTTCATGAAAATCACAAGCTTATCTATGGAGGTTTATCGAAATAGAGGAACAGTTAAATCAATCGATTGATAGAATTATTTGTCAATTTTCAATAAGAATACAATTATTTTATTTCGAAAAATCTCAGTTTTCATAATTTTTAGAAGAATTAAAACAAAAAATAAAAATTAATAAAAAAAATCCAAATATCAACTTGAAGAAAAGGAGCCTATCGATCTCAGTTCAGATTTCAGTGAAATTTTAATAATAATAATAATTATTATTATTATTATTAAAAGATCGACCTTTCTATTTAAAATTGATTTAGAACATTGTCACCATAGAATTTATATCAAAATATGACATTTCATCTGTACCAAAATAATAATAAGTTGTATATCACGACCGTTTCAAACCGATTACAATTGGGGTTTTAATTGGTGTCATAATTGCTGTTCTTATCATTGTTATAAATTTCTTTCTTCATTACTTGTGGACACTGTTTCCGGGATGAGGGTACTGATATTATTATTAATACGCTTTTATTAAGTTTTTTTTCTTTTCATTAGTTTAATAAGCCCAAGATATGTAGGCAGGCGGAAAATACTAAAATATAATAGTGAGCACGAAAAACATGTATAATAATAATAATAATAATAATAATAATAATAATAATAATAATAATAGTGCATTTTTCTGTTATTATTATTTAAATTATATAAATTATAACTAATATTCAAAATACGTATTATCGAAAATTCGCAATTAAGAACAATATTCTTTTGATCACTCAAGAATTGCGTTGTGCAAAAAGGTAAAATTATCACAGAAAATTTCAGAGTAATCTTGAGCAGTTCCCATAATAACGATGAACGAAAGGTACGTGAATCATTGCGAGTAAAAGAACTGCAACCAGATTTGAATATTCAAAAGGGAGACAATAAAAACCAATGAATTTTCAATGTGCTATCTGATTAATCAAAAATCACAAAAGAATAATCATAATAATTTTAACCAACCAGAATTTTGAGAAAATATTTTAATTAAAAGATAATAAAATACAAAAAGTAATTAATAAAAATATAAAAAATTTAAAGTTTTATAAGTAAAATTTTGTGTATTCAGAAATGTTTGCAAAAAATATTGGTATTTAAAAAATCTTATCTTGTTTTCTGTGGATAAACTGTAAAACAAAAATAGACAATAAAATTGAAAATTCTCTTGTACACAAAAAGATTTTGAAATTATCACTGTTTCATTATTGATTTAAACAATGTGGTTTGAGGTTCTACGAAAAAATAATTAATTAATTTTCTACAGATCTAAATGTTATAAGGAAATCAGGCCGAAAATTCTTTTTTATCCATTAATTAAAAAATAAGTGAGAATCCTTATCGGTATTGGTTTCTCAAATAAATTCGGTTAATTGGAAACATCAAATTTATCTAATGTAGATTTATTAATTATTATAATAATAACAAATAATAAATAAATTAAAATTATTAATAACTTCACTTTTAATTCATCCACTTTTAATTACCCTCTTCCGATTATAATCCAAATTACTATTTTTCCAATAAAAAATTTTGACGTGTATAACCCGCAGCGACGTTAGGCCGTACTTATAACATCAGTGATGTGTAAAATTTAAATTTCAGCAGCCTTTCAGCATAATGACTAATCAGGATATAGATAAGTAAATGTATTGATTTTATTATTTAAATCAATTCATATTTCGAAAGATATTAAAATATTAAAATATTAAAAAGAACACAATAATTGTGTACCATAGACACAAAAATACAAATTCTTGCCTTCGCAAAAATTCATAGTTTTCTAGCTTACGCGCGGAATTTCATTGTGATGAAAAATCCATAAGAAAATGAAGTAATAAAAAAGTTAATGAAATTTTACCAAAGAAGTGTATTAATAGGACAATCAGCGTTTTTCCTGAAATTGAGGAATATGTGTAAAAGGTATTATAGAAAAGAAAAGTAGATATGTTAAGAGAAGAGTTAATATATATTGATATCCGATTCAAAGCTATAAAATTTGCAAATCATAATCAAATATCAAACTTTAAAGGAACTTCAATATGATGTTACAATTTCATGAAATGAATTAACCTTTCAGTCAGAGCTACTAGTTCTGTTGGACAGAATTTACCAAATGAATTTGAAATAAAGGTAGGAGTTTAAAAAAATTATCAAAATACAAAAAGAGGGTAATCAGAAAGTATTCATAAAACGTTTATTTTATAATTATTAGATCTATTAGTTGAAAAGGTGCCTATTTAGTAAATCACTCTAAAATCACTATTAAATCGCTTTTTGATAAATAGGTAAATATTTAATTAAAAATAATAATTTAAAATATAAAAACTTTAATATTATATATATTATAATATTATATTTAATAAATATCGTAAAATCAAATGATATCTCAAAAAATAAACATAAGAAAACGGCTTATGAAGTCACAAATATGATTACTTCCGCTCTGTTTAAACGTGTAGTCAGCCGTAAAACCTCAAAAAATGGTTTGGTTTAGAACCGGACAACTAGACTCTAAGTATGCAAAATGCCTAGGTCTATCAAAAGTCAGTGTGGATGAAGATCTTGAGAATTTGCGCGATGAAGATCCATGATAGGCGCAAGTAGAGCTTGCAATACAATTTGGAGTTACTCAAAAGAAATTTTCTTGCCTACCCAAAAAACTAGGAAAGATTCAAAAAGCTTACTGGTGGATGCCGCATAATGTTTTTCCCGAGAATAAGAATAGGTGATGTGAAATTATGCTAATCTTCTAACCAGATTTAGGAAGGATTTTCTGCACAAGATCTTAGCAGGCAATGAGAAATGGATCTATTATATTACAAAAACCTTAAGTGAAGAAATTTTTTTATCTATTCAGGTCAACCATCTTCGTTAATAGTGAAGTGCAATATCCACTTAGCCAAAGTTTTAGTGTGCATTTGATGGGACTATCTGGAAGTAATGTACTATGAGTTCATAAAATCAGGAGAAACAATAATATCTGAAACGTATAAAAACCAATTAAGTCACCTGAATGTGGCAATTGAAAAAAAAGACTATTTTTCTGGAACTAGGTCTGTAATTTTTCTGCATGATAATAAACATCAAAAATAACAGCGGGCGGTCTAACCACTTTAGGCTGGGAAGGTTTCCCACATGCGGCTAACTCTTGACATGGCACTACCAGATTATTATTTATTCAGATCTCCTAAACATCTTCTAGCTGATTCTCAGTTCAAGAAGATTGAAGATGTCAAAAAATCAATCTCAAATTACATTAAATCGAAATTGCCATTTTTTTAAAGGAACGGTATTCGCCAGTTACCTGAAAAAGGTTAAAATGCATCGACAACAGTGGAGATTATTTCACAGAATAATTTTTAGTTTTATTTTGTAGAAATATTTATTTATTTTATCAATCTTTTGGAATGTAAAATTATTAAAAATAGGCACCTAATATAATAAATAATGATTTTTTATATATTATTTAATCTAAAATTTGTTAAGATTAAATTTTATTAAAAAAAAATTAAAACAAATTATTTTTCAAAACTTTTCAAAAATAATTTTTTCATTAATATTTTTAATATTTGAGAATTAAATTCATTTATTTTTAATTCACAAAATGAATGCAGACTTTAAAAAGGGATAAAATATTTTTCAAAATTAATGTTTTCCTAAAAAGATTTAATAAAAAATGTTTTTCTATCATTTATTCATTTTAAGTCAGATTTTTTCTCTCAGTCAGTAACCATAACAATTTTTGTTTATTTATTAGTGAATAAAATATAGTTATTTTATTTTTCATCTGATTTTCATCAATAATAGATAAGATGCATAATAATAAAGTTTTATTACTATTAACCATTTCAAAAAGAAAATTAATAACTTTTTCTTTTTTATTCTTTGCAATTATTTTTCAATAAATATTATTTTCAATTTATTATTTTTAATCTTAAT
>JBBMKC010205045.1:0-13634 GCA_037834085.1 Bipalium vagum
ATAATATACAATATAATATATAATATAATATATGTTAAATTGAAGGGAAGTTTGGTAATGACGTCAAGGAAGCGAGGCGTTTTAAGAGAGCAGTAGAGCTAAAAGGAGTGACAAGCAACAGGCTGCTGATGCAGATATCAAAAGAGAACGAGAATGTTTACCTTGCCAACAATTGGTATATCGGCTGTACTCACCTAGCGAAACACCATATCCGGACAACAGCAGAACCGATTAATCTTAAGGCGTTTAGGCAGCAGGTGAACCTAGAGGAGAAGATACAAAATATGTGAAGTTGTAGGTGACAAATCAATGTCCATAAGAACTGCTCAAAAGTGGTTCAAAAAATTCAGCAAGGATGACATGAACTTCAATGATTATCCTCGCAGTCGACGTCCCACCACTGTAGATTCGGAAGCTATTCTCAAAGCCGTAGAAATGAATCCATCAAATAGTAAGCGTAGATTGTCGGCTGAGACCGGAACATCACAACCATCCGTGGTTCGTTATCTACATCAACATAACAAGCGAAGTACCGCATGATTTGACGCCAAGTCAAGCTGAACACCGTTTGTCGATCTGTCGTCAATTGCAACTTGCCCATCGTTGGATTAAGACAGTTGAACATAAGAGTCTATTTTTCTTCATAAAATTTTTTTAATTGCTAGATTCTTAACAGATTCTAGATTCTAAAACATGCATAATATTTTCCTTAAAAACGTAGAACTTATGAATCAACCCAACATATGGACTAATTTTATAATTGTTTTTTCCGGATATTTAAAAAAATTTTTTTTTTGGTTTTGGTTCGAATAGTATTTATCTGGTGATGACTGATGCCAACCTTATAACAAGGTTGACTATAATAGATAGTTTCATTTTAATACATTAATTGCAATTTAGTTTTTGCAGATATTATTACCATATTATCTAAGTTTCTGTATCATCAATCCATAGTTACCCTCAAACAAAACAATCAGTTCAAAATGATATGTAAAATTGATTAAATAAATTAAAATACAATTTTATCAACCAATAATCATTAACAAAAATTTTCGCACATTTTCAGAGAAAAATTGTATTAAAAATATATTTCATCCAAATCTGAATCTTATATTACATAAAAGACACATTAAAATTAGGGCATTTATTTCCAATTTATCAAAATCAAAAGGAAAATATGTGAACATAAATATATTTCATAAAAATAATTTAATTTCCAATTCAATAATAATCGCCACCAAGCGACAACGATAACAATTAGAATTCTGTGTCAATTAATTAATAAACCAAGCAAACGCACGCGCGTACCACAAAACGTAAATTATCACCCACCAATCAATCAACTCCCCATTTTCTTGCAATGTGTCTCTCTCTCCTCTACAATACAGTTTATATCTTTATCTGTTATAACTAAGATGGATCAGAGATGAGAGAGTGCACAAATAGATCAATAGTTTTTATTTTTTTTATTCAAAAGAATTAGTTAAAATGTGATGATAATATCGATTATAATTATTGGTTTTTGTTTTTATTCACATTATATATTTATATTTACAGAAATAATCAAATCACACACGGAATCAATCAATATCGATTATATATATTGTACATTGAAATATTTACATAAAAAACCAAGCCACTAAGTGGGAATAGACCATATGCACACTAAATTGTTATCGGTGACCGCTACCAAATACGTTCCATCGCTGCTCATTTCGACACAATTGATTATTGGATTCTTGTTGACGACCTCATTATTGACCTGATTGTTATTAGTGCCACTGTTATTATTGATTTTATCAGCATCGTTTGTGCTCTCAACGCTGCATTCGGGCCAGTCCAATATTTTGGCGGGCTTACATTTGAATTTTCGAGTGTGATTGTCATCGTTGACCTCTTTAGACATGTCGTACAGCCAAATCGTACCCTCGTTATCGCCACACGTGACGGAACCCAGGTTCATTTGAGCGGTGACGTTTATATAAATCTCATCAGTGATTTGCCATCGTAACTGGCCAATGACGTCTGCGACAACGCGGTTTTGTTCATCGAACTTTCTGGCTTTGTAGTGCTGGAGAATTTGCGGGAAATTGATGGTGAATATCTCACCTTCCTCGACACACTTGACAAGGAACGTGCTCTCCGACAACCGCGCTAACCCATCAAAACAAGGCTCCTGATGAGTGGGCACTTTGACCTCAAAATCCGGACTCTGGTGATCATCCAATCGATATTTGCGGAACTCGGGTAGCAGCCAGACGAACACACCGTCTTCGCATCCAGAAATCAGAGCATCATGCGACGGCATGACAACGAGATTGAGCACGGGATTTAAATGGGACCGAGGGCAGACAAGTTTGGCCAACAACTGATAATGTGTGGTATAATCCGGAGCCGTTGGCACTCCAATGTCCCACATCAAAATCGTTGCCATTGCATCACCAGAAAACAACACGGTCGGAAAACGGGGATGGAAAGTCATGCAGGCAATTTCTTGTTCGTGACCCTTCATCTCTGCATAACACACCAACTGTTCCGGGTGCAATAGACGAATGTCTTTCATTTTTCCGGCAGCCGCCAAAATATTGATATAATGACCTCCTGCCATTTCGACTGTTGTCCAAGCAACGGTATAGAATTCCTCTTCCCGACTTTTGAATCGCTTCATAACTTTACCAGTTCTGCAATCTATAAGGCATACACATTCCCCACCACATGTCGCGACAACGGATGTAGTTTCCAGGTATGGATTGTTGGGATTGGGCTCGAAAGAACACCGCCATACTTTTGTCGTGCAATCCAACGGATTGTTGTCGCGAGCGTGACACCGAATGAAATGCAACGGATCGTAGTCCGGTGTCTTCCCGTTCATTGAAATTCCTTTGCATACGGGTTTCGGTTTGAAAATCGAGCTCATCGGCAAACTAACGACGGTTCCCGTTGAGCGTTGCACTGGTTTGAAATGTTGCTGCTTCTCTTTTTCGGCCTGGTTCCGCTTGATCTCTGTTATAAATGAGGCCTCACTGTTGAAATCGCTATTGTCACTGTTGGTTCTCAACGAACTCTTAGTTGGTGAGATGCTGGTCGATTTGCTGTGTTTGGGACTGGGAGAATATTCGTAATCGTCATTGTGTCGTTCTTTTGCGATATTGGACGGATTGATTTCTTCGTTCTGTAACAAAGAGAAATATTTATCAAATTACTATCAAAAAGCTTGAACGCGAAAAATACATCAGAACTAAAGTTAGTCACTGATCCTTTATCATTAGATTCTCTCACCCCGTATGGATTGAATCGTTTCATTCGATTGCTGTCCCGAGTTGTAACTTTTAGACTCTGTGGTGGCGGCTTATGAGGAGTCAATGGTATGTTTGTTTCTTCCAAAATACACCTGCAATCGTTCAAATCAAATTAAAAAATTCAATATTTAATTTAAAAATTGATAATTATTAAAAATCAATTATTACGCAAGTGCTTCATCGCTAATATTTCTCGATTGTTTCGATGGTGTTTCGGGAATCGTTTGATTCAATTTGATGTAAGTTCGATCCGATGCGTCTTTTATATAACGAGGAGGCCGACCTCGAGTACTTACACCTACCATTTCTCTCAGTTTTGAAGGTGGAATTGGAGTGGTACAGTCCCGAACGATTTCAGACAATCTTCGCAAAACGTCTTGCGATACCGGCGAGGTGGGTCGTTTTTCTCTCACATCGTACATGTCGTTATCCATCGGCCAATCATGATTGTCGTCCATCATTGATTTTGGAATTTTAAACATTTCCCGTTTGTGATTTTCAATATTGTCTTTATTAGACTTTTCTTTGGTCTTTTCACCAATTGGTCGAATCAATTTCGGTCGCCCTACACGTCGCTTGTTGTTGGTGTTAAAGTTCTCAACTTTTTGAAGCACATTATCGATTACTCTCTGCACGGATTCCTTGGTAAAGATTTCTTCATCGTTTTCGGCCTGTGGTGATTCAACGATGCCATACATTCGTTTCTTGAATGACGCTGGTCCTGGTCGAGTTCGATTTGGTTCCGAAAATCGGTCCTTTTTAATATCAGAAGTACTGACAGAGCCTTCGATCCCAGATTTTTTGTTCATTGTTGACATCAAATAACTGTTTGTATTATTTTGTGTGGTATCACCACCACCTACGGGAATTAGATCGCCTCCCGGTTGCCTGGCAGCAGTCCTCATTACGGAATAAACAACGGTTTTCCCACTACGGAGTGCTTGTCCGACAACATTGGTCAATCGATCCAGCGGTTCATCTTGCAACAGAATTTGATCTTTCTCCACTGTCTGATTATCGAACTCATTCTTTTTCTGATATTTTGACGGAACCGTTCTACTAATCTCACTGTTTTCATCATCGTCTTCATCATCATTTTCTTCATTGTACTTATCCTTTAATTCATCATCGTCATCATCGTCAATAATTTTCGAATCTAAAAAAGATTCTGCCACCCTGCGAGCCTTAATTTAAACGATTGTTAATTCTACTTTTCATAGAATTGATTTTTTATTATATCTATTTATTTACACATGCAACAAAATTTTTTTTTAATTCTTTCTATTAATTATTAATCAATGTATATTTCGAATGATAATTTTTTATCGAAAAATTTACCAAAAAAACGAACGTTTTTTGTTTCAATTTTAACATATTTAAAGAAATGTTACTTATTGAGAAAACTGAAATCGTTACATTATAATTAAAAATCAATAAAATATTAACAAATTAAAATATCGACCACAGCAAATCAAATAACTTTCTGTCATTAAAAATTGTTTGTTTCGATTTCAATTGTCCCGATAATGATAATTATTTCTTAATCCAATCAATGTATAGCTATTATCGATTTGTTCCGCTGAATTTATTTTTACATAATAATAATTCAATAGTTTGGCCCCACACATTTTTTAAAATATTTTTTTCGTAAAAGTCTGTTTATTGACTTATCTCATGTATAAAATCAATAATATAATGATTAATGATACATAATAGTAAGATTAATAAAATTAGCTGAGTTAGATACCAAAAACAAAAAATCACTCACAATCAAGTCCTTAAAATTGAAAAACTTGTCTTCATTGAACACTTTTCTTTCTCGAATACTTAAAACGAGAGTTTCAATAACTTTCTGGGACTCGCTTTTAGCGACACCCTTTTTAAAATACATGGCTAAATCCTCTTCCCAGCGACCTTGGACCATCGATTCAATATATGTGCGAGCCTCGATCAATGTGTTACTGAATTCGTCCGACAAGTAACCTTCGAATTTTTTATCGTTTATAAAAATCAATTCCGGGCAAAAAAAGGATAAGCTCTCTTTGTTGAGTTTCCTGACGATTTTTTCATCCAATTCAACGGAGCACAATTTTGGGAATTGTTCTAAAAGTGGTACTGTTACGAAGGCATTTTTCTTTAAATTTAATTTGATGAGATTTGGTAGGAAAAGACAACGTGGCAAATATGATATGCAGTTATTGTAGAGATTGAGTTCGACCAGATTGTAACAGAAATTGATATCGATAGGCATGATACTGGTAAATGCACAGTTTGCCAAACTAAAAAAGTAAATAATAATTATTATTTATTCTAAGTAAGTCTTACTCTAGTATTCGAACTTTCTTTAAGTCATCGGTCCCAGTGTGACAATAGATTACACATTCATTGAGAACATTCCTCCCAGCATCGCACTCGAGATTTACATTCCCAAGCACTACATCAATCAATAAATAATTGTATATTAATAGAAATATGCTTTTAAAATCAATTAAATTTCAATATTAATGAAAATCTAATCTAATGTATAATCAATATAAAACATTACATTCTTTCTCTTTGAACTGTTGTGGCTTGTACACGTCTTCGTCATCTTCCACCAAGTCAGACTTGACCAATGTTTCCTCGATAACAGGCACAAAAGTCGAATTCATCAATGAACTCAAAGGACCATCTTCCAAAGAATCACTAAGCACTCGCACAGCCGGAGACAAATCGAGCTCTGGCACATTCTCTTGATTGTACAGCCACAAATTGGCAGCATTGTATTCTCGAGCACTGAAATCGACATTGTAATTTTTAACTTTAGAACGATTCAAAATACTTTTTGTCTCCAATCGTGTTGTGCCTGAATGTGCAACCGGAAGCGCGAACAACCTTTTTTGCAAAATCAGCCAAAACCTTTCGAAATGTCAACAGTCCAATATTGTTTTTGGCCAAATGAAAAGCAGCTTCGTTAACTGCAACATCATATGGAGACAGGGGCTGATGACGATTACGTTGTGTGGGCAAATATCGACCATTGACTGCCGATGTCTCTCTGAGATATTCCAGGGCTTGTTCAACTTCGCTGGGACTGCCATCGAACATTGATTTCAATTTCGGTATCTCGTCACGAATTTGCAATTCCAAATTATTGCAATCGGATTTCGGTTTGATCGGGTATTGATACAGTTCTTCTTGCAAACGATCAGCAGCATTTCTTATAGCTGACTCTTCATTATTTGTTAGCTGGATTAGAAAAGAAAAAACTTGGTAAGATAATATCTCAACCAAAATGAATTTTATTTTATGGAAATCAATAAATTTAATAATTTTCTATTATTAAAATAATATAATTTTTTTCCTATAATTAGCTGTTAATTAATTTTATCGAAAATCGATATTGAATTTTATAAAAATAAAATGAAATTTAATAAAATATACGGATTATTACTTGAAGATCTCGCTTTCCAAAATTGGAAAAAACACCTTGTCCAAAAGGATGAGACGAAGACATTTCAGAATTCATGTACCCGGTTGCACCACCGACACCCGAGCCTCCAATGGTTGTTGTTGGATAGCTGCGCCCCGTTCCGGTACCAATAGCCATGTGAGATTCTTCGGCAGTAGTCACTACGTCACTATAACCGGCATTTTCATCGACCAACTCATCATGAGTGTCACTGCGACCTGACTCATTCTGAAACAATCCCGTTCTCTCTATAGCTGCTAAGGCACATTCATATAAGCGTCGTTTGTGAAAAAGTAATGCAGGAACATATCGACACACTTGAGCGGCAGCTTCATTCCTGGCCCATTCCAAGTGTGTCAGGCGTCTTGCATTTGGTCGAGCGGGCATGTACAATTTACTATGACGACGTAACAATTGCAAATCGGTCCTGCGCTCTTCAGCACGACTCTGGTACCGCTCGACAAGAGCCACTAGATCCTGGTATGCTGTCAACGATCCCAATGTTTCGGAATATGGCTGCACGGCTGGCAACTCGTTTGTGTTCTCCAGAGCAGCAGCCACTCGTCGTGCGGCTTCACGGATCGCAGAATATTCCTCCCGTGCCAACTCTGGTGGACACCACTGGGCAGCCGGATCTTCCACTTCGGAATTGTGTGGATCAGACTCTTCAACCTGGTCCTCATCACCTCTGTTGATGAGAAACGTTGTCACGATCGGTTCCACGTTGTCCATCGGTCCTTGAATTGAATATTCGAATGCTTTGTCTGTCAACTGCAACTTGACCGAGTCACCTTTTACCCCGTGCTTCTTGTCCAATATTGTTCGCGATTTGTCGGCCAATGTCACCATTTGACGACTTTGACCATCAATCAAAACCGTTTGCTCCGTTATGACATACTCTTCTTCGTTACTATCGCCGTTGTCTGGCTGAAGTCGATCCTCGTCGGGTGTCGCTCCTTCAATAGACTAAATAGTTTTATCTTTTAACACATTATCAAGAAGAAAACAAGAATACCATAACAGTCTGACCGGGGATCTGTTCCACATTGTCCGTTGATTTGTCGGCGTCGGAGTTGTCAAAGAAAACGTTGGTCTGAAGAATGTATTCCGTAAAATTCAAAATAGAAATCAACTCACCTGCCGCATTGTTCCGTCCTCATTATTGCCACTTATTAAATAGCTGATTGTTTGTCCCATCAGTTCCAGTTCAACCGTTTCGCCAACGTGTCCGTCTTTCTGGAAGATGTGCACGCCGTGAGAGTCTGTGATGACTACAGAAAAGTAGCTGACACCGGCCGGATACTCTGTGATTACAAACTGTTCACCCTGCAGCTGTTCATCGTTATCGTCCGAAGGTGGAATCAGTTTGTTTCCCATCTGAGTCGATGTTTCGTCAAGTTCGACGTTATTGTTAACCCCCAGTCCTAATTTGAGGTGGGCAGCAATTTCGCCACTGTCTTTTCTGGAAACGCTCTGTTGACTGCTTTCCACCAGAATTTCCATCTCCTCCGACTTACTTATTGTGTGTAAATTTGTCGTGTTATTTATGACCTATAATTGAATCAGATTGTCAAATTTGTTAATGACCCATAATTTGCATTATACTTTATTTAATGTATTTATTGAATCAGATTCTGCTTGGGTATTATCTACCAACATAAACTGCGCTTTACCTTCATCGTCAATATATTTTGACAATGAGCTTTGACCTGTAATCTCAAATTTAACAAATATAACATTTCCTTATATAGAGTACCACTAAGAATTCGTTCATAGTATTCTTGTGGAATTACAGCATATGTAGACTCATTAGGATTGTTGTCATCCACAATATTCACTTTGACAAGTGACTCCCCATCTTTTTCAAAATAAATATCTCCTTCGTCCATCTAAAATATTTTAACCATTTATAAAAATAATATTATATAAACAAGCAGAAAAACATAAAGTATTAAATATTATTAGAATTTTTATTTTTATTTTCATAATGTTTTAAATGAAATTTAATTAAAATTTAATATTCAGATGAATAATAATTTATTTAAAAACTTTATAAAAAAATATAAAACAAGATGGTAGAATTGTTTAAATATAGTAATAAACATACAATTTTATACTTTATATTCTATATAGAAAATTAAAACAAAATTTGTAAACAACATTATATTAGTTAATATTATAAATAAAACATTTTAAATTTATCGTTAAATTTAAATTATAAAATTAATGATGTTTCTATGAATTATAAAATGTAAATTAAAATAATAAATTATTTTAATTTTGCTATCATTTCAATGCATTATTTTGTCATTTAATACACATGATCTTATTATTATAAACTTGATATTATGAATTCTTTTACTAAAGTAAAAAGTAATTTATTTACTGAAAATTAAATTCATATTCAAATTTTTTCGTTTTTCTATTATGTTATTTTTTTCTTTACGTAACTTACTAACATAAAATATGTTCATAAATTAAAATCTTTAAAAAAATTTAGTAATATTTTTTATAGTAAAATAATTATTATTTTGCTTATATTTTTTTTAATAATAATATGCTTTCTCTGGATAACTGTGATATTTTGGATATTATTTAATTTTTTATATCTTAAATAATGTTGCTCAGAATAATAAAAATTTGTTAGTTGATTTAAAATATATACAGGTAATGCTAGCAATTCTACAGTCACCTGATTTAACTGGTCAGTGTAAAAAATGGATTTTTAAATTATCAATTATATTTTCATCAAAACACTGGAAATTTCTCATTATAATTCAAGCATAATGTTTCACTGTGCTTACGAGCTATGGTTTTTTAAATAAAGTTTTTTAAGGACTATTATTTTTTACGGAATATCGGTAAGATTTTGAATTAGAAATTATTATCTTCTGATGCATTATTTGTTTACTGATATCTTCATTGTGGCAAATTTTTTTTCAACTTTTCAGTTAATTTTTAACTATACTATTCTTGTGAATAAAGAATTTTATTTCCTTTCATTTTGACTGCGATTTAGAATCTTGTCCAGATCTCTAGTTTCACCAATATTTTACATAATTACAACTGGTATTGTGATCTTTAATTTATTGACTTCTGTACTGATTTTTAAAATTTTGTAAATAGTAAACCTCGATTTATTTTATCGAAAACTATAAAAGATAAATCGATTTTATACGTGCTAACTGTATTCAAACTTTTTCCATTTTTTTATTTAATTTTTTCCAGTCTCTGAGTGATTATTGACTTTCATTTTTTTATTATTTTCAATTTTTAAACTTAAGTATAAATCAAGAATGATCAATCTAAAATATTTAAATCTCATTTTAAGCTCATCTATATTTTTTAATTCTTAGTTTATTTTAAAAAATATTGATTTATTTTATTGGCCATCGATCGATACACAGAATTCATATATACTTATGATTACGATGTAATTTCTGTTTTCTGTATCCTAAATTCCATCATTAAAAGCATTATCACACCCATTAATTGTTCTTTATTCGAGATAAGTTTTGTCAATTCTGCCATCTGATTTAAATCAACAATTATATCTTGACAATTTATCAAAATCATTTTCTAATGCTTTAGGGTTTTCACTAGAATTAGTTTGATCTAAATCCACCATTGCCAATTGTGTCTACTTTTTCTCTCAATGAATCTTCTCTTCGTCTTAGTCGTGTCAATCTTTTCTCAATTCTTTATTTTTTATTCTTAATCTTTTGGTTTCATCAAAACTTAACGATTCTTGAATCTTGTCAAATGCCAAGTTTTCAGCAATCATTGGTGATCAATTACCTACAATCTGGTCATGTGGCAGGATTGTTTGGTCGTAAAATATTTACTTTCCCGATATATTAACTTAATATTTATTGTGGTGAATTTTTCGCTTAACTATCTCCGAGATATCTTCTTTTGTTACAATATATACTCTCGATTTATAACTATTTATCAATCATTCTTTAATTTTAAACCTAACGTTATTTCCACACAGAAATTGATTATTTACCTTCCTCCTCATTCATTTAATTTTTTAATTATGGTTCCGACTTTATGACTTCTTCTTATGGAAAATTTAAGAGCATACCGAGTGACTAGTCGATTTATAGTGTGTTCAATTCATTTAGAAAAAAATCCTGTACTAATTCATTTCAATTTAATGTTGAGTTAGCCAAGGGTACATCCCTGTTAAAGACCGCAAGAGGGTCAAAAGTGAAATAATAGTAATGGCTATAATTAATTAAAAAGTACAAACTTAATTAAAGGGATATTGGTTTAATATATTAGTATTGATAATTTTTTATTTTCCAAAAAGGATCTGATCCTGACAATGGCAAACCTAAACTACCAAGATTAGATCAGGGTCCGCAAGGAGGTCCGATTTTGAATTAACGATCTAAAAATGGAATTGACATTCCTATTAATCAAGCTAGTCTACGACTGATTAGTCGTCTGATCAGAGTAGTATAAAAGGAGTTGGAATTCGCAGTGGATTGCCACAAAAAGTCTTTGCAGAATTCTTACGTCGGAAGAAAGCAATTTGTATGTCGAGAAAAAAGTAATTTTTCGGAAGAATTCTACGTCGGAAGAAAGTAATTTTTACGGAAGCAATTTGTACATCGGAAGAAAGTAATTTTTACGGATGCAATTTGTACGTCGAAAGAAAGCGATTTTTACGTCGAGAAAAAAGTAATTTTTCGGAAGAATTGTATGCCGGAAGAAAGTAATTTTTACGGATGCAATTTGTACTTAGAAAGAAATCAATTTTTACGTCGAAAGAAAGCGATTTTTACGTCGAGAAAAAAGTAATTTTTCGAAGAATTGTATGCCGGAAGAAAGTAATTTTTACGGATGCAATTTTTACTTAGAAAGAAATCAATTTTTACGTCGAGAAGAAGCAATTTGTAAATCGGTAGAAGTAATTTTACGGATGCAATTTGTACTTCGGAAGAAATCAATTTTTACGTCGAAAAGATAGGTGTCACCTTTTATCACTGAATATTATATTTATGCCCTCAATTATGCGATGGGAGCTTACGATGCGTCTTGTCCTGTTAGCGGATTTTTAAGGGAACAGGATCGGGCTCAGCAAATACTCCTTTGTACTCTTCGTCGACAGGATCGCTGAGAGTATCTTTGTTTTTCTTTTTACTTTTCTGTTTAAAATGAATCCTTAATTTTATTGACATTTTGATTTAATTAATATAATTTGATTATTGATTGATTCCTATTATGCTTTATTTTAATTTTGTAGCATTTGTTGAGACATTTAAACTTTTACGATTGTGTGATTGTGGTTGTAATTGTGATAATTCAAATAAATTGATATTTTTAGTTTTTTGATTTATTCATTGGCAAACACATTTTGACAAAAGTGAAGGAGTCATTAAACTTTACGAGCTACGTTTTACATCAAAGATCATGGTAATTTAATAGCGTAACATTAATAAAACTTGTTCGCAATAGTTCGGTTACTCTACAGACTTCATTTATGGTCGATTCCGGTCAATATGAACTCTGGGAGCTGCTTTTGTATCCGGGTTTTCAAAGTGTGACGTTCTAAATGAATTGAAATTTTTGACTATAACTAAAGTTGGTTAGAGTTGGAGATTGAAAAAAAATTGGGGGTAATAAATATAATTATTACCTAAATAAACTCTTTAGGATAATTTTATATCAAGCATATGAATAAAGTGGGTAGCTCGCTTATGTTTTCAAAAAGAAAATAATTATTATGGACAACACGAAGATTCCTTAAGCTAAGATCAATATGAAGTTGATGTATATAGAGACTTTATTAATAAAGCAGAGTTTCTTGAATTTTGTTGTCAGCGGTCAGAGCAGTGCATGCGCATGTGAAGGTCCCGGGTTCGAATCCCGGTATCTCCGATTAATTTTCACTAACAATTACTACACAACTTTTGAATGACAATGAATATGATAATGACGATAAATTAGGAATAGAGCCAAGAATTGTGAAAAATATACTGAAATGCTTTCCAGCAAATAAATGAATATTTCAATTGTTAAGATCCTAAAAAGATGTGAATAAGTAAAGCTGTTATTAAAGTCTTAACGGCGAAGGTTGTCATTTTAATATTAAAATCACTGAGAAATAAATTTAGATTTGAAAAGTAAAATAATAAAATATTTTTTGTAAAATAATATGATATTGTACACAACGCGGATATCATCATTGATTGATATTTGATTTTATTAATAAGGGTTGATATTATTTATGAAAATTCCTCTCGCTCTTAGCTCAGAGGTCCTCAGTGAAGAAAAACAATTTATTTCACCGTCCTACTTAGCGTGTGAAATAATAATAGAAAAAAGAAAAAGTTAGAGAAATAAGAAATGAAAAAAATTAATTGATCCTAAGATCCGAGTGAGTATTTTTATTTATTAAGGACAAACTGTGTTTCGTCTGACAAAACACGCTTGTTTTAATAAATGTAAAACAAATAATATTATTACGAAATCGAGCTTTTATTATTTACAAATTTTAATTAGGTTTTCACAAATAATTCTATTTTTTGAATCGAACGTATTTTACTTTGTCACAACTAGTGCAACAAATATCTTTATTACATGAAGTGGAATATAAATATATATAAATTATAAATACGAATTCACGAGTAATTTTATTTTTGAATCGAACCTTTATTATTAAGTTAGATTTTGTAACAACTAGTGCAACAAGTAGCTTTATTATGTGAAATGGAATATATATAGGGTGGCCGATAAGTACGTGTAAAAATTAAAAAAACATACTGGAACAAAAAGAAAAGTTAATTGGCTAAAACATTTATTAATATAACAAATAGACTATTAGAAACGAGTTTTATAATGAATTTTCAAAATGACCTCCATCAGCTTCAATA
>JBBMKC010205056.1:0-13633 GCA_037834085.1 Bipalium vagum
AAATGTAATGGAAATTATTTTTAATAAATAAATGTCTTAAGTCAAAAATTATTTCATTTTCTTTTTCATTCGAAAAACTGCTAATTTATTTCCGAACAACATGATATTAAAGTATTTCTTCGAAATTTTTAGTTTAAATTTTTATTCCTCATCCAATAATAGAGCAAAAAATTCGCCTTGTTGATTCTCAATATATTTTCTTTAACAATTCAGATGTCGAGATTTTCAGCAAATTTAGCCAATTGCCAAAAGCTATCGACAGAGAAGTAGCCAAACGATTGACAAAAAGCTTGTATGATTGTGACGGGTTCAAAATCACCGACGTTGCCAAGTATTTGTCGAAATTAAATTTCTTTAAAAACTTTTTGTTCGAGATTTCTATTTTTTAAATGCATTTTACATCCCTTCTTATAAGCTTTTTCATTATTTCTGATTTCACAATTTTTAGCGGAAAATCAATGTCAATGAGTTCTAATTATTGTGTAAGTATTTTGTAAACCTAAGTAAGTTGACATATTCCTTACAGTTTGTTAGTTGAAAATTAATCGGAGATACCGGGATCTGAACCCGGGACCTTCACATGCGCATGCACTGCTCTGACCGCTGAGGTACATCCCCCGACTAACTTTCAATTTATCTCACACAGTTGAAAAGAAATTAGTTGCCATCTTCATTATTTTTGAGAATATCAGTCTTCAGTGAATTTTGTAAGAATTTTCATGTGTTGGTCAAAATTATGACAGTAACTTATAAATAATCAGTGAAGATTAAAAATATTTGTAAATTTTAAAATTTTACAGTAACATTAAAATTTAATATTAGAAATATCTAATTTCAAGTTTTTTAAAAAATGCCCTAATATTTCTTAAACAAACTATAAATACTTTAATAAATGCTTTAATAAGGTTTTTTTTAGAAAATAATAATAAATAAATAAATTAAAATTATTTCTCAATATTTTTATTTTAATAACTGATAACACTAATCATAAAAAGTGGTAAACCCAGTTAAAATGTTGGTTTTTATAAATTTTTGTTTAATATCATATTAAAAATTTTAAATCAATAAATGCAACTTTGTTCAAATAAGAGTAAATAAAAGTTCTACTTGAATTCTGTGATATTTACCATATTTGATAAGGGTGAGAGCTGAGAAATAAAAATTCTATCAATTATTAATACACTTCACAATCCAAAAGCTCTTCACATAACGTAGTTTAACAGTTTTTATATATGAAATATTTTTCTATCATTTCTATTTATTTTAAATAATTCTGCGAATAATTATAAGAGGAACCAATATTTGATTTTACAATAATTTCTAAAAAAAAGTATCGCAAAAAAGTTCAAAACCAAAATGGAAAACATCATTTTTATTAAATTCGATGACAAATTTTTTTACTAAATTTGCTACTAAAATTAAAACATGAAAGTCAGTAAGCATCGGATTGGTATTGTGGTCGACTAAGAACAAATGGCAAAACATATCAGAAACAGGTCAAAGTGAAAAGTCTTACATAAATGGTAGACCAACCATTTACCTTTCGAAATGATATCGATTTCAATTTCATGTTGAGACTCTACTTGTACATTTTATATTATAAATATGAAAGAGAACGCTTAATTAAGCGATAAAATATTATTTAATTAGAAATATTAATCGTTAAAGATTGTTTTACTTAATTAATTTTTTTCAACATATTTTTTGTTTTAATGATTGTTCTCAATGGAAAATATAAAATAGTGAACATCAGATGCTAAATAAATTTATACATAAAAATGTAACTTAAATTTTGCCAACACACCGAAAAATGTTAATTTAATGTTCCAGCTACTTCAGAAATTTGGTATTCCACAGGAATCTCAATTATATCATCATCTTCAAGATTTTCCCATTCATCAAGACAATCCTCAGATCCATTTTTGCTCGATATTTCATTAACGGACGATTTTCTTAAGAGTTTCAGACTTTCATCTTGTGTTAATTTTCCTTTTATTACATCGACAATGTTTGGATGAGGTTTATGGTCAATGATGTTCGATGAAATATTCTGACAATATTTCTCCACATAACTCGAGGTACCCCTTGGATCATGATTTTCATGGCTAAACCAAAATCGTCTTTGATATTCATTGATATTTTTCAGTTTGTTAAACTTAATTTCTTCTGCTAACCAATCGATCATTTCTTTGTTGAACAATTTTTGGAAGTGTTCATTCATAGCACTGGTTTTTAATAATTTGACTTTTTTGGAGGTATTTGGGTGTAAAAATATCTTGATAGCTTTCCATATCCCTTGAAAAAGACCACTGTGATTTACACAAAATACTGTCCCAAGTCTTTCAGGGTAATAATTAGACAGAATCTGAGTGACTTCATATCCCAGCTTTGGATTGCAGGCTTGAATGGTGACACCTTTAACAAATAAAATGACAATAAAAATGAGTTAAGCAAATATCCTAATTTATTATTCTCCCTAGAATAGGAAGTGAATTAATAGTTGGAAATCTAAATAATTTTTGAGAGTTTTATATAAAACCTATTTCCATAATAAACTCATTATATTTTTGAATAAAATTTTCTTATTGCTGAATTAAAAATCCACAATTTTTTGCTAAAGTTTCACTAGTTCCGCACAGTTAAATATATTAACATATTTCATATTTACATTATTTGAGATTAGCCTGAAAAACATTAATAAAATAAAAATGAAATGTGTTGATGAACGATTTCTAATTTTTTAGACTGCTAAGTAATCAAATATATTACAGAAGGATATATTTTTCTATTCAAATATGCATATTGTAAAAGTAAACATAATCTGTAACATGTACTGTGGGTATATATTATGGTTTTGATATTTATTTCATTTTAATAGGTCCCTATGTTGAATTTTGTTCACAATTTCATTGGGCTATTAAGTTTTTAGATCACACATTATATTTTGAGAAATTACATAAAAATTCTAATATATATACAATAATCAGATATAATTAAAATAAGAACCTCTTAAGACAATTTTTTCGAAATAAGTTCTAAGATATAAAAATTAATTAGATAAAATCAAAATTTTTAATTTGGAAACCCTCAGTTCAATAAAATAGCATTCATCATTAATTGGCTACAAATGAGTATGAATATTATTTTTCATGTTAAATAGCCTTGTTTAAATGTTTTAAATAAATCATACTTAATGTAAACACTGATTACTAATCAGTGCCTGTATAAATTATTAAGAAAATTAAAATAATTGAGAATGAATAAATCCTACTTAGGTCTCAAATTTTGATTTTAATAAATATTGGTATTATCTGTAAATAAATATTTTTTATTTATTCAGTTAAATAGCAAATAACTTATATAAAATTTAAAAAGCACAAATTTAAAATTAATTTTACTTTAAACCTTAATTTGACTAATTATAAAAAATTCAAAAAAGGGCTATTTATATCAAAACAGATTCAATGATATATACACGTGAGATTTGAAAAGTTCGCGAAGTGAAGCATGAAGAAAATTTGTATAACAAAGGCATTTATTGTAAAACTATATTATTAACATTAATGAATTTCAAATATCAAATCAATTGATAAAGTATTTGTTTTTCTTCATCAATTTAAATTAACTAGTTTAGACTGTTTTAGAAAATGGAAAAAATTTGAAATCCGAGCAGTGATCAAATATTTGGTAAAAAAATTATTCAACTACCCAAATCCATCAAGACATGGTAGAAACATAGAACGATGATGCCCCATCATTTACGTATAATATACGTTATATTATGGTTTTGACAAAATAATTAAATTAATGACATCATTTTAGTGTTTTTAAAATGAACAAGTTTATTTGAATAAGATTTTTCTTTAAATATTTCCATTTTTCATGTGAAAGATAACATATCTCAGCTATAATAATTCTATATGAATGTAGAATCGCATTTTACATAAGCGATTCCTAATATTATACATGGTTCCTACATGATTAAAAGTATAAGCTATTTTTATATTCCAGAGCTTTAACACCTGACTTGATCTCATTCACTCATAGGGGAGGTATCTAAAATTAGATCAGATTTTAAAATTGTTTTGTTATATTTTAAACAAAACTAAAATTCTTAGGCTGATTTCATTATTTAAAATAATATAGATACTAACTCTTCCTTTTGATTCACTGTGTTGGTGCTTTTTATCTCTATCTAAAATATGAGAGGTATATTCAGTGTATTAAGTAATAAATAAAACAATTCCTATTTAATTGACAAGGTAACTATTAATTTTTGAAACCCAAAAAAATGAGAAAATAAAATATTTAATCTTGGTAAAAATTTAATTCAAATGTGAACATAAATAATTTGGAAAACCAGAACAAAAATTAAACAATGTAAATTCTATAAAGAATTATTTTTAAGACCATCCTAAAATCGAGATCATTATTGACAATATGTGATCTTATTTTGTAAGAAATCATCACCGTAAGCAAAGTAAGAAAAACGGTAGGATCAATAAGCCTCGAGTTAAATTGTTTATAAATGTAAGGAAGAAGGACTTTAGTTCTCTAGAGTATTTTTTATTGATATGTGGAAATTTAATTTTACATCCCAAAAGGAAACTATAAAAATTGTAAAAGAATTTTTCGATTTAAAGTAGACCGACCACAATGTTTGACAAGGACAAGGTCAGCAAACTGTGAAAATTGTTTGAGAGAAATGTAGAAGATTGTTGGAAATTATGAAGATGAATATCTACCAAAACACCTTCAAAGATCAGTTCCAAAACATACTGACCGAAGTGTGTGTTAAAATTAATTTCTTACTAATTATTCAATATCTTGCCTGGTTTTTATTTTTCGTTACATTTAGATTAATTTGGCTTATGGAATAGTACAAATCAATCTGTCAGCCCTGATAAAAGGGATAAAGGAAAACACCTTTCATGCAATTATTATAATTCCCCAAGAAACATTCAAAGAACAGAGATTCATTTTCTACAATAAATATCTTAAGGGAATGATCTAGACAAAATTTGAATGATTTGATAAAAGATCAAAAGTTTTGATTTGAGCTTGAAAAGGAATGCTGTATCATTCTTTTTGCTATTGATACTGTGTAAAATCAATTTCGTGTGACGGGCAATCTCATAATGTGGTGACAATATAATTTTGATTATACTTTACGGAATATAACTTTGTTTAGAAAAAATGAGAGCTGGTTTTAATTTTCATTAGGTCCATCACGGTACAAGGCGATAACTCAGCATTATTACGGTATAATATTTAATATTCTTAATTAAGAATAAATTGTTGGCTGTTTTCGTGGCGTGGTTAAGAATGTGGGTAACGTCGAAATATCTCAATCATACAACTTTATATATTCACAGTAAAATGAAATTTGTGATTGAGCAGGTGGTATTGATTAAGACAGTTGCTTTATTTTTCTAGAACCATATCAGCAGCGTAATGTATTAATGGAAAATGTCAACAATTTCAGAACAATTTGACTCGTAACGTTTTGGCAATTTTTCAAATTAACCACTTGGATTTATAAAATTTTATTTATTTATTTATATTTTATATGTTAAAGTGTTTTATTTTTAAAGCCTGTTCATTTAATAACAGACTTAATTTCCGCCGAATTAATTTGATTATACTTCTAAATATTTTGCATTGAAGAAAAAATCTGGACTCCGTTGGACATCCTTGAGATTCCCAATTTAATAATCAGGCATAAAAAGACAGCCATTGAAATAACATATAAAGTAACAATAAAGGCATTGGTGAAAGTAGAAAAAATATTTTAAAAATTATTAATTTTTGGAAAAATCGATACAGTACAGAAAACCGTTTAAACATTATTTCACTTGACTTCCAAAAAAAAGGTTTTGGAGCATGGTGGAATTCAAATATAGTAAAAATTTTAAGATTTATTATGACCAGTTGTTATTTTTATTAATATCCTTTATATAAAAATTTTTAAAGAAACTTAATACGAGGGTGGTTCAATAATTAAAGACACAAGCTGGTTTATAAAGAGAAAATTTGCTATGAAATTTATAATTATTTTTAAACAGAAAGTTGGTAACTTTATAATGATTAATCAATACTTAAGTCATTAAAATTATTTTGTTTAAGTTAGTTAAATCTCATTAACTGATGACATATCCACTTGAAAAGTACGAAATATTTGAACAACGTTCAGTGATCCTGTTTTTGCTTGCCGAAGGTGGATATTTATGTTCGGATTTCCAAACAATATGGGAAAAGTAAGAATCTAAGGAATCGCTACAAATGGATGTGAAAATTTAAAATAAGCGATGAATGCCATTGTGGGCGTTCAGCTGAAATTTCAACTTCAGATCTTGAAACTCGTATTGAATCACTTATTCTAGAAGTCAGACGGATTACAGTGAGGACTATAGTTGAAAAATTACAAATAATTGTGGGTACAGCTCGTGAAGTTATCATCAATAAACTGAAATACCATAAAACAAGTGCGAGATGGGCTCCAAACAGACAAGACTTTGAATTTGGTTTCGCTATTATCCATTTTATGTTTCATTTATAATGCATAAAATTTTATAAAATAATATAAAGTTTCCACATTCAACAGTTAAAGTAGTAATCCTCTTTCTACAACCCAATTTAAGTATTTATTCTATGAGAGACATTTTATTCTTTTGTCAACATTGTTATTAAAAGGCGCAAAGGTCACAACTGAAATTTTCTTGCTCGGCAAAAAGGAATACTTTTATACTTGAGAGCTGGTTTGTTGTTGCGGTGATAAAAATAGATTTATTACAACAATCAAAAATCCAATAAAAAATAGCAGCTCTTGAATAATAATATAAAATTTTCGTTTAACTAATCACTGAACTATCATTAATTTTTTTTAATATGTTTATTTAAATCTTACATGTTGCTATTTTTTTCAAACATGAAAAATTAATGAAGCCTTCCACTTTTTTGACAAACTTAATTTTTAATAAATTAGTAAATATCACTTAAAATAATTTTTGTTTGACTTCTATTACATTTAGATAAATTAAAGGAATTGTCCAATATTATTTTTTAAGATTAAATTTTAATTAAAAATGTTTAAAAGAGCTCTAATATTATTTTATTTTTAATCGCAAAAATGGCATAAACAATTAGCATCGATATTTTATTTGAAATCATTAAATAAAAAGTTGTCAATAAAATCGATTAATTTTTTAATAGGCTTTTAATATTTATTGTACTTTTATTAAAACAAACTTCTCTCATTTCAGTCACAGGTGGCAATTCTTGTTCAAAGTTATTTTCTCATTAATAAATTAATCACAAGTAATATCCTACATATTTTAAGGGCAAAAATTAATTAATTTTATAAAATTAGCGATAAATAAAATGTGAGCAGAAAATTTTAAATATTTTTTACAAATAAATCAATTAAAAATTATCCATATATATTTAAATAAAATAAATAAATATTGATTAATTATTAATATTAAATATTGAACAGAATTTATTTCTCAATATATTTACATCAAGATAAATACTGATATAAAAGAAATGTGAAGCCGAAGAGCGGAAAGAGGGTAATTATGATAATTTTAGATAAAATAATTCTTTAAACCTAGTTATATGTACAATTAAACATAAGATTTGTAAATCATTATTATCTAAAGAGTAAGAATAAAATAACGATATATAACCAATTGAAATCTAAATTTATTTCTTAAATAATATTGGATATTAATAAATAATGTTATTTCTTAAATAAATAATGAAATTCAGTACAGGAGAAAAGTTTATCAAAATTTAAAATTATTTTTAATAATTATTACAATTTTTGTAAATGATTTTTATAAATTTAATTATAATAATAATAACACTAAATTCTTTTATTAATTCTTAGACATAAATATGAGTAAATAAATTTATACTTTATTCATATAAATAAAAGAATATTTTTGATTGGATAAAATTAAAAAAAAATTCAGTTTATATTACAATAAAAAGGTCTTATTTCAATCAAACTGAAGGGCGATCTTTTTTCTGATCATTTATATTAAAGTTACAATATTTTAAAAATTATTTCTTGTTCCAAGGCTGTATTCTCTGTCGCAATATTTACTTATGTTATGGAATTTTTATTCAAAGGACGAATAATATTATTTACTTTATAAGTTCAAATTACACTGAATATTTAAACAATATTTTATATTCCCATTTAAGGAAATCCGCTTAAGTTCACGATTGAATTACAACTCATTGCATTATCTATAACGTATAATGATCTGAAGAGGATCATCTATTATATTTCTTCAATAGACAAATATTAATTAGGCATGAAATACACATCTTTCCATATTAATGAGTTTATTTTAAAGATTAATAAGATTTTTGTAACTTTAACTTTCATTAAGATTTATATTTATATATAAATATAAAAGCAAATAGTTTACCGCTGCAATCAATAATAAGAACCACATTCGTTATGCCATCCTTCATTGTTTTAGTTGCATTTTCAATTAAATAAATGATATGTGCGATGGTTTCATCCACGGTGTTTTTACGGCAATTTGCTTGAGAAAAAGATGAATATATGACCGGTCTTCCTGATTCATCAAAACCAATTTGTCTCTGTAGAAATAAATAAAAGTAAAAACTTATTATCAGATAACTTTTCCTTAAGGAAAATAACAATAATAATAATAATAAACTCATTATAAATAATTTCTCAAATATGTATAATATACATTGTATATATTAATTATAAATATTAATAATTTATTTTTATAATTACACCTAATACGCGTAGATTCTTACATTCATCAGACCAAGTCACTAATCTCCAATACTACAATCATTCATTTTCAAATTTCTTAGCTCATGCCAATCTTTTGTGAATATTAACAGGATATAATATCGGTTTGCCGCGACATCGATGGAACCTAAACCCGAAAGTCTGCAGTCGACGAGAAACTATGGTTTTGCTTATGTTAACACCTGTAAAGGTAAAATAGGAAAATCTTGATATTTTTCGATTTTTAAAGGCCAACATTTTTAAACATCTGCCATCTATTGGTGTCGTTTTTAATAGCCTGGCACTACCTTTTCTTCTGCCTACATTCCCAGTTGTACATTCTTTTAAAATAATCTTCCGAACGACAATATGGGAAACAGATAACTGATATTTTTCCAAAATCATCCTACTTATCTGTCTATAGGAAAACCAAGAGTTGCGAAATGCGCATACTTTTAAACGTTTTCATTTGATAATTGATAGTCACTTGTGGAATTCATTACTGTGTATCTCTTAACCATATGATAAAGATATTTTATGGTGACTTTTAAAAATATCTTACTTCAGTATTATAAAAATAAAAAAAATGTCAAATTTATAAATTTTAAATTTTCAAACCAAATAATTTGAAATTTGAACGAATTTCATTTTGAAATATAATTAAACATTATTAAACTTATTTCAATTATATTTCATCTTAAAACTTAAGTAACCTTCAATAAATACTAAATTTAATAAATACCTAAAGTAATACGATTATTCCTGCGGACGACTAAATAAAAAACACACCTTCACTTAAAAGTTGTATCCCAACACTATTATGCATGAAATTAAATTTTAAATTTGTGTAATGGCTTTAGTTACTAGTGTTTTACAACATGTAATAAACCGTTTCTGATTATCTTTAGAATTGCTAATTTTATAGCAATTTAAATAAAAAATTATAGAAAATTTATTCTCAACTTTATTATGGACCGTAGTGTATATATATATTAATGACATGATTAAATAAGTTCGTTATTTTCTGATCCCTTTTTAAGCTCAATTATTAATTTATAAATTATTTCAATTTCTTACCTTATTAAAACAAAAATTCATTTTATCTTAATTTTTAGACTAAATAAAACTTTAGGAATCGATTGATATATCAATTCAAAATAAATTAATTTTATCAAAATTTAATAAAATTAGATATTGATATAGAAATTGCTAATGAATTTTGGGAAACCCTGTATAATAATACCTTATATGTAATTAATATTGTTGATATTTCTAATTGAATTTACCTTAAAGTTGGTAACTAAAAATAGATACAGAGCAAAATAATGATATTTCGAAATACGAAGGGGTCAAAGAACGGTAATTTATTTTTTTAAAATAAAATTTTTTATTCCTCCACAATTAAGATTTTCAACACAATTTAAGTTCTGAAAATATTTATATTTAAATTCATTTTATTTTTATTTCGATGATTTCTGAGATTAAGTAACAATTTCATGGATAAAACACTTTCAACTTAGTTATATTATAAGCATTATATAATATACGAAAGAATTAATTGTACATGTATTCAAAAATTAAATACCTTTAAAATAAATATTTACTTTTATAAAATTATAAAAAGAAATTATTTATATTATAAAAATGATAGTGGATACAATTCTATTGAAATCGATAGGAAAGTATTTTTAGAAAATATAATAACATTTAGTAAAAGTCAATAAAAACTTTAAAATCCTTAACAAAATCATTTAATGAAATATTAATCGTGACTGTTCTTAAATATTTATCAATCATCAAATATTCTAAATATTTTTTCTTATTTTAATTTAAAAATTTCGCTTTGTCAGTGATCCGGAAATGTAATTAATGATCCATAGTGTTCTATAAATTAAACAATATTTTCATTTCAAATGGTAATAAAAACATTTACATCGAGATAAATGGAAGTAGTCTTATATTGACTCATATATCAGTCTTTATAAAAAAGGAATCTCATTCGATATACCTGCAGCATTTTGTTTTTATTTTAAATGATTAATTTAACCTCAAAGTAATATTAATTTTTAGTTTTAATTTTGTAACTGTACATTATGTTAATTAAATTTAACGAAAGTGGTCACTATTAAGGTCGTTGAGTTTCCATAAAACGCTTATTAAAAATGACTCTGTAAGTCTGAATTCTAAGAAATCGTATAACATAAGAAATATTAAATTAACCTTGACAAAAGACCTGGAATTGATCTCGAAGTTCAACCAATAAAAGTATTATTTTTTTATAAACCCTTTACGAAAGCAGCAGAAAAAAAATTTTTTTAATGTAAGACAAAACTTGAATAAAACATCGGTGAGTTTCTAAATAGTTTAAGTAAATGTTCTAAGAATATCTCTACGAAAAGTATAAAGATAATGAAAAGGAAAATGTTATTAAATAGTAATATTAAGAAGAAAACCGACATGCATCAGAAAATGACTTTAAAAACTGGCGAAAATTAAAAAATGCAAAAGACTCGGTTGCTGTAGCACTGATTTTGCATACAGTTTTTCAAACTTATATAAAGGTGAAAATCGGTAAGTAAGAAGCTCGGTGAAGAAATTCATATTCAAAATCCTTCAATTTTACCATAATGATTTGTGCAACAGATGATCTGGCAAAGTTCTTCACTTCTTCAATATTTTTAATGCGATGAAATATGGTACCCAAAGATACTTGAAACTTCTGCGCAAGACAAAAAATAGAAGATGAGTCATAATCCAGTTGTAGAGCTTTATAATCAATTATTATCAGCGATTTTCCATGAAATGCATTTTCTAAGTAAATATTGTCTTGAGGAAAATCGAAAACTATCATTTTTTGTGTGTTCGAAGCAGATATCTCATTGACTTCTTCACCTGTTACCATTGGATTATTGCTTTTTTTGAATTGGAAAAGAAAAAGAATTTGAATATTTCGTTCTGATAGTATGTCTTTTAGAGAAGAAATGATGAAATTTTGACTTATTACAAGATGAAAATATAAGAAAATTAATAATTACTTAATAATATTTCTAAAAAGGTAACCATTCCAATAAGCAAATGCTTTTAATAATGATATCAATCGTCAAGTTTTAATAAATCAGAAATATCATATGAAAACCCTTGATAAAATAATTTTTGCATGTACACGTATGTTGTCAAAAACAATAATGAATTAATAGAACAAAACTACGGACATTTTTGAAGAAGGAAGCGACTCAGTGAACGACTAAGACTGTTCAGGACGTCCATCAGAATCTAGCACTGATGAAATTATAGACCAAGTCAAAGAACAGATCACAAAAAATCCTCGATTGACTGTCAAAGACATTGTTGTATATATTATAATATCGTATAGATCGTGTCAAAGCATCTTGACTGACATATTGGGTTTAAGGAGTGTTCGTCAAAAACGGCCAGAACTTTGTGAAAATAACACATGGAAGGTACACCATGATAACGCACCTGTTCATGGTCCCATGCTTCTCATTAATTTTTCAGCAAAGAATTCAACCACAGTCGTTCCACAACCAGCTTATTCACTCAATTAAAAATGTCATTGAAAGGAAAGAGATTTCAAGAAATAGAGGACAAAAAATAATTCAATTGCACAGCTGAAGTTCATTCCAAAAATTGAAAATCAAAGATGTTTCAAAAGTTTGAGAAATCGTTCGCATAAATGTATTTTATTTGATGGAGACTAATTTGAAGGGAACCAAATAAATATTGATAATTAAATATAAATAATTAATAAAATTAATTATTATCGTTTAATTAATTATTATTAATTAAATAAATAATACATATTTAGCGTTTTATTTCATAATTCACCTTACTTTTTGATCACAGTAGTTCTACTAATGTTTTAATTTTAAGTTTCAAAATTTCTCATAAAATACCTGATCCTGAGACAATGGTATAAATATTATAAATATTTTTTATATTAAACTTCTATTTCTACTTGAAACGGTACTCAATTATATAATTATTATCATTATTTTTATTGATTAATTTAAAGAATCAATCATAAAACTTTATGAAACTTACCATACTGTGTAACCCTGGTTTTTCATGACACCAGACACAATCAACGAATAAAGGTCGAGTCTTCCTTCTCCAGTCAATCGTACTAATGAGCTGCTTTTCTGCATCTTTGAGATTCCACTCTCTAGCTTTGAGAAACCTCAGCAATCTAAACTCGGTCGAAATATTCAAAACAATACAGAAACAAATAATACCAATAAATCAATAAAATATTCATTTTAAGAAAATTAGTTTAAGATTGACACTTTAGAATAATCCTTAACTTTTCTATAATCACTTATATTATGGACACATAATTAAGACCTGGAATAAATCAATGGTAACACTATCCTAGAAGCACAAAATTTAGATATATTAAAATATGTATAATATTTTGGTACACTAATTCGAAAAACAACATAACATATCAAAATTTAAATATATTCATACAAACAAAATAATTCTTTAAACTGAAATAAAATCTCAATTAATTGTAGTGAATAATTAAATTATCAGTAAATCTTTTCACTTTATTAAATATAGTTCTGCTTTATGGAACATTTATTTTATAAATTGATCTCTTGAATTTTAATGTCAATTTATTGTAAACAATATTTGTAAGTAGCTTGTACAAATTAGTAAGTTAAAGTGTACTTGAAAATCAATATATCTAATTTTTCCCTGAGATAATAGACAATTTAAGAATCAACAGTCACAGTTATAGACAATAGAAAGTTAAATAATAATAATAATAATAATAATAATAATAATAATAATAATATTATTATTATTATTATTATTATTATTATTATT
>JBBMKC010205067.1:0-13631 GCA_037834085.1 Bipalium vagum
AATCTCACTTCAAACATGGCATAGAATTGTTGGAGAACAACTGGACTAAATGTGTTGAATTACTAGGAGACTATGTTGTATAATAATATGAATTTAAATAAAAATTTTACGTTTTTTCTTTTTCGCTTTCAGAACTTTTCACGCAACCTATATTTCCAGAACTTATTGTTTCCTAAATTAAATTATCGGATGAAGCTGTAATTTTCTTGACACTGATACTGTCAATATTTGATTTGATGTGGTCCTCCGCAAAATTATAAATATTCTCGATTTGAATATTTCAGCAATTAAATCTTTAACATGGTTGGTTCATATAAATAAATAAATTCATCATTGCTTAGTGCAGAAATCTTATTACCTTTTTGCATTGCTTCAGAAAACATTCTACACTTCCATTCAATGTTTAGAGCTAAATTTTTCAGCCCATTTTAAGATGCCAGATCTAACGGATTTTCCTTGAATACTTTCATTTTCGGTGTATTAAAATTTGCTCCAAAGACTGCTGAAAGCTTTCTTTCTCTCCAGGACACATCTTCCCGGTATTGAAAGTTGCTATCATCTAATTATTTAACAATTCTTTGAGAACCTTACGGTACATTAGGAATTTGTTAACCATTTTCCGAATGCTTTTATTCATTTTTTAATCGACTATAGCTTTAATTTTGTATGATTTGTTATATTTCTATATTTCATCCAAAAAGGTAAAACAGGAAATAATTGAATAATTAATTATTTCATCTTTCCAAAATTTTCGAAATGGATATTTATTTAAATCTTTCATAATTTAATAAAGTTCACACGGCTTGTTTCTAATAATGTATAAAAATGAAAGCCATTGGGTCATTATTTCAGGGTTTTAGAATAGATTTTTCATTTAATTAATTATCCGAATTTATTAATCATTCAAAATTAAAAATAAAAAATCTTTTAAACATTTATTTATAGCAATAAAATTAAAAAAAACGGCCAGATGATTACAAAATGATTAATAAAACACAAAAATGCAATTTTAAATAATTTAAAATTTTTTTAATTTTAAATTAATTTTTGGCGGCCCCCAAAAAAATGTTCATCTATCCTATTTGGGGTCGCGACCCACAGGTTGGGAAACCCTGTTTTAAAGTCTATGGATTTTTCATTAATATATGCAAAAATTTTAAATTCTGTGGAAATATACTTAATCCATGGAAAAGTCAACATTTTAAGGAAAAATGCTATAACCTATGAAAAAAGTATTTCAGCCTTAAAAGTAAAATAACAGATGAAGATAACATTTAATGTAAATTTTTTAAATTTAAATGTAAATTGTTAAGTATTATTGATTTAATTAAATATTAACGTTAAGCTTTGATAACAAATATAAAATGTATATATAAAAAAATTGATGCGGTCATCACCTTCGAAAGTAACTACTATGGTGATGATTGGCATGATGATTGCTTTCGTTGAAAATGGAGGAAAAATAGATAGTTTATATTATTCAATTCTCATTTAAAGAAGACAAAAGAAGATGCGACGGAAGAGTAGACTACTTAAATCTTATTATCTGTATGACACCAGTGCCGCTTTCATAACCAATATCGTGTATTGTGGCCTAGAAGTGCTAAGACATTCTCCTTGCAGTTCTGATCTCATATTTTCTGACTTATTTGTTCAATCACTTAAAAATAACTTAAAGGAGCATGTAGTATACTAACAAAGAGAGGTGTTCGTCGTGCTGTGAAGGAATTTTTGAAGGAAAAGCCTCAAGATTTGTTTATAAATCTTTTTCGAACTCATCTCGCTGGAAAAAAAGTATATTGGGTTGCAAGGAAATTATTTTGAAAAATAATGTCAATTTTTTATTTTCTAAATATAAGTTTTGCATATGTCTTTCTCTATAAGTGACAATACTTTTTGTGTGACCATGTAGTTCAATAAATTTTTTTCTGTATATATTTTGTATGCCAAATTTTCTATTTATCTTCTCTCTGGATTGTAATATATTCATAATTTCCGAGTATTTGCAAGTTGTCTTCTTTATAAGGTGGAAAAATTATTAAGTTAATTTTTAAATCCATTATTCTATGGTATATTTGGAGATCCCATAAGTAATCAATTATTTTTAGTTTGCAGTGTTTGCTTCATTCTAGCTTAGATCCTCAACATATAAACACGTGTTTTATTACGTTCAATTACAATCATTGACCTTGAATATTGATTATAATTAAATTCAAACGTTTTTATTATTAACCAATAAAGTTCGTGCGGTTATAGCTAAAAAATACAAAGATTTATTAGAAAACACAAATACAATATTAATCATCGAAATGATCACCATCACACTTTCCAGAGATAGGAAAAGATGGTAATCACGGGTAAATATCTGGAGAATAAGGTGGATGTGGTAATGTTTCCAAGCCAAGCTCAGAAAAAAGTACATAAGTGGCAACATTGGTTTCGAAATTTTTTCAAATGATGATTTTGGCTTCTCTGATGCGCTCGAACTGGACGCCCGGTAGGGTTTGATAAAGATGGTCTAAAAGCACTGGTGGAAACGAATCCCAAAATGAGTATCCAGGAAATAGCAAAAACTCTTCAAGCTACTTTGTCAAAAGTTCAAAGACACCTTAAAGAAATCGGGAAGGTTTACGAGCAGGGTGTATGGGTCCAACATCTATTGTCTGGGATGTATAAAGATCAACGGCGTACAATTTGCACATCTCTTTTGTGTAGACAAAGAAATGATCCGTTTTTAAGAAGGATTGTTACTGGTGACGAGAAAAGGGTCTTGTACAACAACAACAAGCGCACAAAGCTATGGATTTCTCCAAATCAACTAGCAGTAGGATTTCCGAAACCATCCCTCACTCTAAAGAAGGTATTATTGTGCGTTTGGTGGGACTGTGGTCTCATAATTCATTTTGAACTATTGAAATCAGGAGAAACAATTACGGCTGAATTGTATTGCCAACAATTGAATAGATTACGAAAGCAATGGTTCGTAAAACGACCAGGTTTGGTTTACAGAAAAGGGATAATATTGCAACATGATAATTCAAGACCCCATGCAGAAAAATTAACCCAGGAAAAAAAGGCAGCTAGACTGGGAAGTTTTACCAAATCCCCCATATTCTCCAAAGATAGTACCATCGGATTTTCATTTATTCCGGTCCATGGAACATTCCCTGAAGAATCAAAATTTCAAAAATTCCGATGATCGAACTCACCTAGAATCATATTTTTCTTCATAGGATACAGAATTTTATGGCCGGGGAATTGAAACTCTACCAACAAGATGGTAAAAGGTCCTAGACAACGATTATATTAGACAACAACAAATTATATAATCGATTAAAAATAGAAATAAATGTATTTAAATTCTTTTTTTGTTTTTCCACTAAAATTAATTGATTATTTGTGGGTACTCCTAATAGTATTGCGACAGAGATTATTTATAGAGGAAATTGAATAATTTTTAAACCATCGATATTTTAAAATATTGAAAGATTAAAATTGTGAAGAATGTTTAATGATTGCATCAATTTTAAAATAGTTCTACTTGACATCCATCAATGATAACTGGATGACACAAAACTCTGTTGAAATTCCTATTATTTTTCTGTCATGAAGAACAAATGTTTAGTTTTAATCTTTATGCGAAATTCGAATATAGTAGTAATATTTTTCAGATATAACAATAAAGTTTTTGATTAAGCTTAGGATTAGTAAACCATTAATTTCAAACTTTGATTTCATTTTTATTGATGATAATTGATTGAGAATTCACTCAAACACGAACATACCTAATTAGAAATCAATCATCAAATTAGATTAAAATAAAAAATGTAGCTCATAAAAATATTAATTTTATTTTTTTAATTAAAAATTGAGAAATATAATCTTGAAACCTTTCGTCAACATTTAAGTTTATTAGATAAAATTTTGTTTAATTCAAATAAAATTTTTATTTTATCAGTTATTTCAACTTCCAAATGAGAGTTTTAGGATTATTGATCAATTTTTTATCACGAAAATCTATAATAACAGTTAGTCATCCATTCCATTAATTTGCATAATCTTCTGTAAAGGAAATAAGGGTTCTCTCTGGTGAATTCATTTATTATCATGATAATTTTCTTTTATTAATTCTTCATTATTGATTTAATGGTCATTGAAATTCTCACATGCCATGTTTTTTTCAATTTAATAATAATTATGTTAATTACCTATACTGTAATTGATCAATTTTTATAATTTTTGAATTTCCAGTCTATAATATATATATAACTGTTATTAAGATTATAATTCTGTCATCAGTTTTGGAAATTTTCAGCTAATCTTTAAAATTTTGAATTGTAAAATATTCAAATAATTGTAAATTTGATCTAGCTAGTTTATGAACTTTATTTGCGATTTCTTGAATCACCAGATTTTCAACCAAATATCGCTAAAAAATATATCGACCAGAAATTCGTTTATCAGGTACACAGTAGCCTTATTGTCTGTTGACAAAAATTAGTTTTTTCTTATTTATCAAGCTACTTGAATTATTCGATACCGAAGATCCAAGGGAAAGGGATTTTTTAAAAACATTGTTACATCGAATATATGGAAAATTTCTGGGTCTCAGAGCCAATATCAGAAAGCAGATTAATTATACGTTTTATCGGTAACTTATTTTCTTTTCTGTAATTTTGTTAACAGATGGACGATTAAGATTTATCTACGAGCAAGAACGACACAACGGAGTTGCAGAATTATTAGAAATTTTAGGAAGGTAATCTCTTTATTTTCCGCTATTTGTTTGTACCAAATCATATTGTATCGCTTGCCAACTAAAATTTTACGTTTATTAGTATCATTAATGGGTTTGCATTGCCGTTAAAAGAAGAACATAAAATATTTCTTTTCCGAGTGTTACTGCCTCTACACAAAGCCAAATCACTGAGTGTTTATCACCCCCAGTTAGCGTATTGCGTCGTCCAGTTTCTTGAAAAAGACCCATCGCTTACTCAACAGGTAAACATATTTACAAATAATCAATTCTTAAAAAATTACTGAATTTGAAATTTTTTCTTCAGGTGATTTTAAATATTTTGAAGTTCTGGCCGAAAATGCACAGTCCAAAAGAAGTAATGTTTCTCAATGAGCTGGAAGAAATATTAGACGTTATTGATCCCAATGAATTTGTGAAGGTGTTGAAACCACTATTTACACAATTGGCAAAATGTGTAGCCAGTCCTCATTTCCAGGTTATTATTCTTTATTAGTATCTAAATATATGAGAAATTATACAAATTCCTTTTAATTCTACGTCTGATTATTATTTTCAGGAATGTAAATTATGATAAATATATGACCACTTTGTTATAATAGTTGTTGGTAACCAAGTGATTTTTAAAATAAGCGAAAGTCATAAAAAATAAAACGAAATGTTCTTATTAAATAACAATAATTTGTCGACATCTTTCAAAAGGCATTGTAATTCCGCTTTTATAAAACTCTGTACTAATCGATGAAAAATATAAGTTTAACTTATATTTTGTTAGCTAAATTCAAATATATTAAATGTTTTTTTATACATTTTAGCTGTCAAAATTAAATGCAAGAAGTAGTCTAAAAAATTTATTTTTCAAAATTAGCTCCATCAACTTCAAGCATTTCTTCCAGTGATTGTGTAGTGCATAAATTCCAGATTTAAGGAAATATTGGATGTAGGATTAAAAGAAATGTAAGATAGAATTTTCAGATCTACTGATTTATTGAAACCTAACTTTGTTAAAATTAAGTCAGAATAAATGAAAATCAAATGGATGAGTCTGGAGAATATGCTGAATAACGAAGTTCGTAATTCTAAATGGTTTTTAAGTTAATGAGACATGCAACAGAATAAGTTCTTGTTGGTTACAAAATTCTGGACATGTTTTTTAAAGATTTGCATGTGTTACATTTAATACTACTAAAAAACTTCGTAATACTTAGCTCGGGATTTTATTGACTCTTTCACTTATGTTAATAACATGTTCGAATAGAATTGAAATTAAATAATCACAATTAAATTTTATTTGATCAACATAATAGTACACAATCAAAACTAATTTTCAAAAAAAACACATATATGAGGTCATCACAGTATATAAATTGATCACAACTCTATCTACAAATAACTCAAGTGTTACAAAAAATGAAAAAAATAATAAATAAATGTGAAACTGTAAATGTAGCTATCACAAATAATTAATCAAAAAGGTTAATTAATAGTTAATCTAAAAACAGCAATAGAAAAAAAATCGCTTTACTGACTATGAGTCTTCTGATCCTTAGATGAGCTCATACGGTTAGCTCATAGACGCCCAAATCACATAAAACCCATCGTTGACATCTGCCTCATAGAAAACATCAATATAATATGAGAACCTGTGAAGTAGATTTTCGACATTGTCAAGAGTAGACAATCATAAAAAATTATTATTAACATTAAGTAATCTTATTAATATTATTTAGAATTATATTATTATTTTTCGAATTTAATATTATAACTATTCAGACTCTTTAGGGTCTTCATAATTCGAAGGGATGTGCCTTTGGCCAACCCAACACGTGCGTTTTATCAGAAAACGCATTAGATATCCGAATTTATGGTTTCACCAATAGAAAAGTAGAAGAAATGAAACGAAAACTTAACCTATTTGAAATCAATAACTTTGAATGAGAAAAGGGTATTTGGATATATTGAAAGGATTAACTTTTGTCAACCATTAGTAATATCTTTTGCGACTTTACATTAGATGTTATTATTCTCTCAAGAAATGAATTTAACTTTTTTATTGAGGAGCGCTATACATGATTTCTAAGGGTTCAGGATATTTTTTCGGTTATATCACGAGGTAGTTATTTGTCCATCTTTTTGACATAATCAATAAGATGGCCAATAGGTGGCTTTTGATGGACATATAGAGTAATTCAGATTTTGCGAGATGCTTCACAAGTTTTTTTCATCAAAAAGTTTTTTTTCCAAAAGCCACCTAATACAAATATTCTTTGACCATTCAGTCTTGAATGAAAACATCGATATTGGTTTGTCTTATTTGAAATGTTTGCTTTACTCTTTTCTGATGGACATAGTTATGAAGAATACATTTCTCATCACCCGTTATCAGTTGCTTCAAGAATACATTATTTCTGCTGTCTGCCATAATCAAGTAACATGCTAAGGAATTGTACTAAATTTCTTTGAGTAAAATTTTATTAAATTAATTTGGACCGTCATTCTTTTATTCAGGTATATTTTTATGACATACATTTTCTGTTTTCGATAATAGAAAATTAAAATATTCTTTAAATTTGTGTCACAATTTTCGATTATAAAACCGATGATAAATACATCTAAAAATAATCGATCTTTAAAATTTATTGATTGACTTTTTATATATCAACTATCTAAAACAATGTTTAAATAATTAATATTATAAAAAAAATGATAATCTAGTTGTTACCTTTTTGTTTAAATATGTGGTTAAATAAATAAATAAAATTCGAATTGAATTTTGCTTCAGTAGCACATAAAAACTCATCTTGTTTAGAGTTGTGACGGGCAATGAAAAATTGATTTATTTTGAGAATCTCAAATTAACAAAGTTATGAGATTTTCCCGGTTTGTCATCAAAACTCATTGCAAGATATAATTGGTTTTAAGAGAAAATTTTCTTACTTATACTACAATATGGTTACGGTATTCTAAGCTTTGTGAAACCAGATGAAATGGTTAATTTTGATAACTATAGGAAAAGCATAATCGTCAAATAATTTTTTGATTGTTAGACGGACAAAATATAGGTAAATTTCGCATTGTTATGATAATAAATCACACATATTTTATTGACCAAAGACGTATTTTCATCAACTCCTTAATTAATCTGTCCAATTTCTCACAATATTTGGTGGATTCAATTTTCTCATTCCGTTTGAGCAATTCCCAATTACATCCCACCAAATACAAAACATAACTTTTTAAAGATGAAGGGCATTGTCTTTCTTTGGGGCATTGGAGTCTGTCCTGAAGATCACCATTGTCTTCTTTTATCTTGATTTTTAAACATGATACTTTTTTTTTCACTAGTGACAAATACGTCGAAGAAGTGGTTGGATGTTGTTCTTCAGAAACAATGATTGGCAAGGGATCCAATTTCGAAAATTTTCCTTACTCGGCACAAAGGAAGCCACTAAAAAATAAAACTTATAATATGCAAAATAATTAAAATTTTTATTATTTCAAATATTTCGTTAAATATTAGATATTTTTTATTAATAAAACAAGAATCAATTATGTAAACATTATCACTTAAATAGAATATTAAAAAGAGATTACTTTCTGACTTACATCAGTGCATCTCAGATTAAAAAGATATCTTATCTGGGATGTATATCTATATATACACATACATCTAACTGATATATCCCCGAGAACTTGGTTTTTCAGATTTCTAAATTTTCTGACCGTTGGCAAACAGAATTGAAAAAGCTGAATAATAAATTTATAAATGCTTTGTATTAAATTGTGAAAATAGATTTACGGGAATTAAAAATGTTTGAATAAATTATTTCTTACCTTTTCTTTGAATGTTACGAATGACTTTATCATTGATTACATAAGTGTATTGAAGTAAATAGTCATTCTGTAAAAGAATATTAAATTTTAATAACTAAATATTAACGTATATTAATATAAATAAAAAATAAAATAGTTATATGTTAAAAATCTGCAGACTTATGTTGAATATTTTACAGTATTACATTTCGAAATCGGATAATTATTTTATACATAACCTGTATAAACTTTTACACTTATTAGGGACTTATAAAAGTTGTGAGATATATTGAAAATTAGTCCGGGGATGTAGATCAGTGGGCAGAGTAGTCCATCGCATGTGAAAGATCCGAAAAAATTTGTTTGAATACGATGTCTGCCGGTAAGGATGCCCCTAATTGATGTGTGTGGGAAAGTTAAATCAATTCTATTGCGAAACTTGCCCACTACTGAAATTGCATAATCCACACAAAATTTCAAAGAGTTTTTGCACACATTGGTGTGTTGATTATGCCACCAAAATGCTGTCGAATTTTAATCAAGAAAAGGCTTGCTGTGTGTTGCAAAATAGTGGCAATTTTGAAAATGTTGGAAGTGCGAATAATTATTCATACCGTTGTTTGTGTGGTTCTCGGTTCGATGTGGTAAACTCTCCGCTAAGTTAAAAAAAGGCTTGTGTCGATCAACATTGAGAAAAATTGTAAAATTCATTTTCTTTAAAAGATTATTTTAGATATTCAGTTTTGCATGGAAATTTCCCACTTGGCTCAAATCAGGTTTTGGAAGAGAAGAGAGAACAGATCATGTGTAGAAATTGTAAATACGATCAAAGTGAAGAGGCCGCGACCTTCCGCGAAGGTGGCCATAATATGCCTATGGATATTTTAAATCGATTGCATTGCCAGATATATAATGCTGAGCAAAATTTGAATTCATTATATGAATGAAGATTTGACTTATTAGCAATTACATCGTTTAAAATGTTCAAAGATAGTAAATGGGTTTTTGTCCGTTCTTTCACAATGAAAATTACTGGGTATTCCTTGCCTATAATTTTCATGATAAGTGTTTTTTGTATTGATCTTAATAAAGACTTGTCAAAAACTGATCTCTTTCCATCAGTTAAATTAATTTCCAAATTTATGACAATGTTTTTCATTAATCATATGTTGTTTCTGGTTGTTTCAGAAAGTCCGGCATATCAGAAAATGAAATATAAGAAAAAGAGTGATCATCTTATCTGTGGAGTCATATGGGCTTTAGCTAATTCTCAGTCTTTATTCAATATTAATTTTTACAAAATTCGATAAAACTCTAACCGTATTTTAAAATCATTTTCAAAATCAAAGACATTAAAACCGCTTCGTTTTTTATAACGCAAAGTAATTTCGTTTCTCGTATATCAATGGCTGCATGTCTTGTTTCTGTTTGTTTGGAACAAAATTTGTCTAACGATGATTTTGATTCAAAACTTGTCTAATTTATATACGAATTGAGACAGATTAAAGAAAAGAACTTATTTCTTGGTAAATCTTCTGGTCAAAGATCATCCACTGATCTAAATCTAAGAAAAGTTTACCGATTTTCTCAATCAACTGCTTTTAAGATCATTGTTGATAAAACTGTAGCTGATTGCACTCCATCATCCGATGATGTAATTGAGTATTACAGTAAAAAATCTATTGTTCCTACTGCTTCTGGCTGGTCTAAATTGACAGTGGTCCACAGTTTGATTTTCATCTAATCGATTCTGATGTTTTGAAATCAGTTTTCAAAATCATGTAAAAATTCTGCTCCTGGTATCAGTAATATCACATATTCTGATATTAAATATTGTGATCATTTGTTAGATATTCATGGTGCTCTTTTTAATAGAATTATTGAGAATGCCTCTATTCCATCCAGATGGAAATCATTCTCAACATTACCTTTTCCAAAGCCCATAAAAACCGGACAATATCACGATATAAATTTCTGGCGTCCAATAGCTTCACTTGATTGTTTATATAAATTATTTGCTTCGGCTTTGACTAAAGAGCTTTCTGGTTGACTTAATAATAATAATAATCTTTTACATCCTATGCAAAAGAGTTTGAGTACTTTCAATTGTTCTCTGAGAATAGTTTTCTGCTTCGTGATTTAATTGACCGATATCGTCGAGAACTGCAAATGCCCTTGAATACTGCTTTTCTTGATGTTGCTGATGCTTTTGGCAGCATTGATATCTTTTTCATAACCAGTTGTCTTCGGAAAATGGGAGTTGGCTCTCAATTGTACAGATTGATCGAAGCCATGTACAGTAATTGTCAATCATACTTTATGTGCGGATATCTTACTACAGATTCTATTAAAATTAATGTGGGTGTTCGGCAGGGATGCCCGTCATCTATGTTGTTGTTTAATGTTGGAATGAACTTAATATTAAACTGTCTCGATCAAGTGTTAAGAGGTGGCGTTCTGATTCGTGAACACCGGTTGAGCGCGCTTGCTAATGCAGATGATGTTGTTCTTTTAGCCACAAGTCGTCCACATATACAAGAGCTCCTGGATCGCGCAGTTCAAGTGTCATCTTGGCTCCATTTGAGATTTCGGCCTACAAAGTGTGCTTTTGTTCGTGTTCTACAAGTTCCAAATGCATATCCTTTGAAAATTTGTGATTCGTCAAGTTCTACATTGACTGTTAATGAGACATATCGATATTTGGGTGTTGACTTTTGTGAAAATCTTCATTCATCTCGATCGTTATTTGTTGACATTATCGAACAGCTACGAATTATTTCCGAATTCTGTTTTTTTACCCATGGCAAAAGTTGAATGCCTATCACATTTTTATTCATTCGCGAATGATTTTTGCTTTTCGGAATAATTACATAATGTTCAATGAGATGACGCAAGGAGTCAATGCCAATGAACCATCTATTTGACGTCTCTTGAAAAAGTATACCTGGTCTTAGAAGTCATTCTTCCATTAAGTACATGTATACTCCAAAATGTTTTGGTTGTGCTGGCATTATACCTGTAGTTGACGAATATCTGTTTCAGTCAATGCAAATGTATTTCAGCTCTTTAACTCACCAGATAAAATTATTAGAGATACGACAATCAGTTCTTTATTTGGTGCTGCATCAAATCCTGGTTTTTTAACAGAGTTACACTCGATCAAGCTTTCGAATGGCTTAATAATGGTGACATTCAATGTCTTCAGAATTTTTGGTGGAGGTTAACTCGATCTGCAATCAACCAAATGCAGTCCAGACGCAAGATCAATGTCAAATTCGAGCGCAATGAAGGGAGAATATGTGTTCAACATGTAGACCCAAGTTATCATAATGAAGCAATTGTGAAGCCAATTGATGCAAAAGTTGTTTCGAAAAAGCTTCACAATTTAATCAATCATGCTTGGAATCACTGTTGGAACAGTCAAGCAAGTGTAGGTCGCTTGGCATCAGTGATTGGTCAATCAAAATTATCCACTACTCCAATTTTCAAAAGGTGAAATATCAATCGCAGCTTGGTATTTCATTCATCGAGCTAGGTCACATTCAATTCAGATCAATGATCATCATGGCTCAAAATTCAGTGGATGTCGAAGAGACATTGTCTCAGGTTCTTGTTGATTGCATTACGTCAAAAATATTTCTAAACTGCCACCATAATTCTATCCAAGACTACCTGGCCAAACAAATAAAAGACAATCAAAAGGCCAGTCTTTGTAAGCGCTGAAAGTCAATACGTCAATTCCACAAAACGTGTTAATCTTCAGATTGAATTCACGGACCGCAAAGTCCTGTATCTTATTGACATCAAATGTCCGTATGATGCAGAGAAAAACATATACTGGAACCATCAGAAGAATCTCATTCACTACCAAGATCTTCTCTGCCAGACCAAAAAAGTCGTGCCAGATATGTTCGCAATCGGCTGTCTTGGATTATGGCAAAAGCGAAATGAGGAAATTCTGAGAAGTCTCCGATTTCCTAAATGTCAAATAACCAAAATCGAAAAATTCTACGTGTCGTCTAATATCAAATGGAGTGCTGCGCGGTGGAAATTTCACATAGATGTTGGAAAATTATCTTTAAATTTCTCCGAGCTCCACTAAATTGAAGATGAAAACCTTAATGTCGACCAAAATCAATGCCTGTCTGGTGATGACCTGTTCCAACATGAAGATGAAGCAAAGCCATAATAGGCACACATTTATGTGAAAACGATTAAGTTCGTGAAAGAAAAAAATTGTTTTTTTAATAAAATTTTATACGTTCGAATTCCGGTATATCCGATTAATTTTCAACTGACACAAATATTTAGTTAATTATCATTAATTATTAAACATTTTATTTATTACATTTTAAAAATAAATTTACACAAATTATCAGTACATTATTGTTAAAATTAATGATTTATTTATTAAAAACTTACTAATCAAACAAAATTTCAAATTGGTCTGAGAAACAATATATTATATTTATGTTATACAGTTGAGTCTCGATATAACGAATTTCAAGGGACCGATCAAATTACTTCGTTAAATCGAAGTATACATATTATGTAACATGTATATGACGTCATACAGATATAATGTATTTAGCGTATCAAATTCCATTCCACAAATAATAAAACAAAATATTTTAATACATTTTAACAATTTAAGTTACTAAAAGTATTTAATGACTTAATGTTAAGTTGAGTGATTACACTAATCAATAATAATCAGTCATTTTACTTTGTTTTGTCTGTAATCGGCTATGTAAAATAGCTTCTTCGACTGTTAAAGCACCTGGTTCATCCAAATCATGAGCAGCACAATACCGTCAGATCGTAGATAGAGCATTTAGGACTTCTGGCATTGACGGCGTGTCTCATTTGGGCCAATAGTATCTTCGTCTTCCGAAACATTTTCCATTAATCTCCCTACCTGATTGAATGATTTCCTCATCTGTTAATTCCGGTGACACAGAAACAATATCGTCAACCTGGGCATTTGTGTTGAATTGAACCTTGGAAAGAATGTCACCAAAATGATTGCGAATAAACTCCCAGATGGGTATTCTATCTTCAA
>JBBMKC010205078.1:0-13629 GCA_037834085.1 Bipalium vagum
GATCTGTCCTTAATATGAATCTTTTACCATAAAGATAGTGTTTGAAATGATTGCAGAAATAGTAAATTGATAAGAGCCTCTTTCGTGGGCGGACATTGCATGGGATCCATATGCAATAACTCTTTCCTTACCTTCATTGTCTTTCTGGGCCAGCACTGCTCCAATCGTATCAAAGCTGGCGTCCGTACCTAGAATAAATTCTCTTCGTATGTCTGGGTAACTTAGCACCGGTTGATTGGTAAGGGATGTTTTCATCTCTGAGAAGGCTGTACTGCATACTGTCCGAATGTATTCCGCCCTGTTTATACCCATCCTCTCTTCCACATTCCCACCATCTGCCATCGCATATCCATTTCCCTCTTCTTCCGTTTTCTCCATTTCCTCTTCTACGTCATCCGCTAACCTAGGGGAGTAAACATTTCTGTTTAATAGACTGCCCCGACTACCTTCACTTCTGTCGGGGCCGAGCCATTTGGGTGGTCTATGAGGTTGTCTCTCTGCAATACCTTCATCCTCGATTCCTCTAGTGGATCCGACATATTCATTATCTTGTGCCATGTTCATTGTATTGACATACATTCCCCGTCTCAATGAATTAGTATTTTCTCCCATGTTTCGATATCCATTGCCCGCATCGTAGTTTCTGAAGTTCAATTTCATATATGGCTCTCTTTCAAAATGTCTTCCTATTTTTATAAAACAGTATTTCTCTTCATGTCCATTTCTGTAGCATCTTCTACAATGAGCTTCCGTACAGAATCTTCTAATGTGTCCTTCTCTGTCACAGGCGTAACATCTTCTGATTTTCTTCACTGGGTATACTCTGCTGATGTGTCCTTTTTGATTGCATGACCAGCATTCTATATTTTGCCTGTTATTCTCCTCTCCTCTTCTTCCTGACGCGTTCCTGTATGTTGTCAAGGATGAATTATTCATCGAGCTTAATCGCTGAGGTCCGTTAATAACTGCTCCCCTGTAACTTCTAATGACATTAATTGTCTCAACTTCCCTGTCTACCTGTTTCTAAGAGCTTAAGAGTTTCCACAATTTCTAAAGTGTTTTCTATTTTTCTCATTTTAACTTCTCTTTTCAAATTTACATTCTCCACACAATTCAACAAGAATTCTTTCTTGAGGGCTTCTTCATTCAGATCATGTGCCAAGATTTTTTTCACTATCCTTTCAATTTTCTTACTGAATGTCTTAGCATATTCTGAGCCTTTCTTGTATCGCAGAGCTTCTTCTAAGTCTTAAAGACTTTAAAGACTTTATTAAAGACTTTGGTTTTCCAAATGCTTTTCCACTGACTTCTTTTTCCGTTTTTTCATAGATATCGATGAGATCTCTGTCCAATAAGACTTTTACCATGATTTCCCTTGTCTTTTTGTCCATTTTAGAAACGTCGAAAAATCTAACAGTCTGCAATAAATTCTTCCAGATTGTAATTTTTCCTAAATGCCTCCGGCATTAATCTGCTTAATAACAGATCCGTAGTTGATGTGGTCGCCATGTTAGCTACGGCTATTTCATTTTAATATCTGAAATCATAAAAAATAAATACGCTTTCAAAATATATTTCAAAAAACTTATCTGCTGTCAACCATATTATTTAACCAACAAATGATTTTTTTAATTGATTTTTTAATATTATTAATAATCAAATAAGCCGAATTTGGTTTTGTTTTTTCCAATTTTATGATTTATTTAATAAAAATATTCTTATTATTAAAGTGATCGAAACCAGAGAGGATTTATTTTCCCGGTCAACTGTCGCACAGTCTTAGCTTTCGTGTGATTTTCATAATTTATTATGTCCAGATGTCGAGTTGAAATATTTGAATTGCGAACTTTTATTCTTCAGATAAACAAAACGGCAGTAGTAGGGAATTGCCTAAAAGAAACCAACTCCCAAGATGTAAAAAATAGATATGCGGATTGAAAATATTGTGGACAATTAACTTTATATATTTTATACAAATTATTTAATAATATTGATTTTTCAAAAATAATATTTGACTTGATTGGTACCCTCTTAAATGCAGATTTTATAATAGATTTACAATAGATTTTATAAATTCTAAATAGAAATGTTTATGAAATCTTTTTATCCTAATATTAACTACAAAGTAGCTTTCTAAGACTACATCTTTATACTTTATAATGAAAAGTTCTAAAGATTATTTCAAATTTATATTATAAAAAATGGAAGACTCAACGAAGTTGCGAGGCCTTTGGCTGAGAAATTTGATAGTGAAAAAAATTATAATACAGAAACCCCATTTACCCTGATTTACAAAAAAATTATTTATTTACAAAGAAGAGTTTTCTAATCAACTGATTCAACAATTAGAGAAAATAAAAATTGAAACTTTATTAATGAGAAAAAAGTTTTAGAGGATTTATTAAAACATTATAAAAAATAATATATAAATATACTATAAAATCAAATTTAAAATTAGGAAGTATTTTATTGGAGGAGTCTTAGGAATTGAAACTGCTATTATGACAGAAATACCAACATTAGGAACAGGTTTATTCTTGTTGCAAAATCATCATTTTTTGGAGCAGTACAATTATTTATTGGAGAAACAATTAGTATAGAAATTACTTCGAAATGAAAAAAGATGTATAGAGAAAATTGTGAAACAATAGAATAATCAATTAATAAACTTTATATATTTCAATTAAAAGCATTAGAAGATAAAACTTTAACTAATGATGAAGTTGAACAAGCAATAATAATAATTACTGAATGTAAAAAAAATATTAAAAATTTAAATTTAAAAAATTTAAACGAAGAAGTTAAAAAGGAACTAAAAGAAGAGTTAAAAAGTACAGTGCGAGTAAAAAGTCTGTTCACCCCCTATCAAAAATACTAATTTGATATATTTCAATTTAATTATAAATAGTGGTTTAAATATTAAATTTTTGTAAAGATATTTAAATAATGTAATCAAATATAACATATTTTAAAATTATATTTGTAAAAATGTATAAATTTATTGTTTTAGATAAATAAAATGTCTAGAAATTTAACAGAATTACAAAGATGTTGTATTGTTGCATTACGGAATAATCGAAATTCTTGGACTGAAATATGTCAACAAATCTTGGAAAAGTACAGCAAGACGGTGAAAAAACGCGGCATGCAATATATTTGGAAGAAATATCTCGAAACAGGTTCGGTGAGTGATAGGATGAGAAAAAGGCAGACCAACTATTGTTTCACCACAAGCTTCACGAGCTATAAGACGCATTTGCAAAGCGAACCGCTTTGAACCTGTTCATTATATCACCAATAGGTACAATTCAAGTTATGTCCAAAATGTATCTACCAGTACCGTCCAGAAAATTCTGAAAAAATATGGTTTTCGAAGTTATACAGCAATTAAGAAGCCGTATTTGAAAATGCATCAACAACTCAAAAGACTTTCCTTGGTTAAGACTTACAGTGCTTGGGATGCAGATAAATGGGGAGATGTGGTATTCAGCGATGAGTGTTTCTTTCAATCCTATTCGTCATCAAATAGGTTATTGTTTCGAAGAACTGCATTGGAAAAGTATAACCCTGCCTTTACCCACACAGTAATGGGACATGGCCCATCCATTCATGTCTGGGGTTGTTTCAGCAGTAATGGAGTTGGACTTATAAAAAAATCAATGGAAATATGAATGCAGAGAGATATCAAAAAGACATACTTCATGGCTTAGATATAGTTGGCAAATGCTTAATCTTTTCAAAAGCAGAATTCGTTTTTCAACAAGATTTGGCTCCTCCTCATAAGGCGAAAAGTACCCATGCTTTCCTAAAAAATAAAAATATTGAAGTCTTACCTAGGCCAGGTAATTCTTCTGACCTGAATCCCATAGAAAATATCTGGGGTATCCTTAAACGTCAACTAAGTCCAATAAAACATTATTGTGCTGAAGATTTATGGAATGAGATCCAAAACAAATGGTACAAACTTTCTCGTAAAATTGTGAACTCAATGCCCAAAAGATTACAATTGGTCAAGAAATCAAAGGGATATCCTTGTGAGAATCGTCAATCAAAAAGAGGAGAAGATGAAGAGTTGTTGGGCAGGATCGCGGTATTATCGGATATTGTTTCAGAAAATTGAAATCACATTACTTTTCTTTTATTTGATCATTAAACATTTTAATTGCAACATTTTGATTATATTACGAATTTATCATAAAAATTTCTAATAAAAGTCAATTTAAATTAATATAAATTTTTTAATAAATAAAATATAAAAATAATAATAAATTAAATTCACTAATCCAGCCTTACAGCGACATGAGTGATGACGTCAAATGAGAAAAAAAGGGGGAAATGAAGTCATTTGAAAATACACCAATGATAATTGTATGAATGCTAGCACACATAATAAAAAATAGTATAAATACCCAAAGGAAAATCATAAAAATTTTCCTTCAAAAATTGCTAACAATTAGTTTATAATAACTAAAAATTACTATTTTGAATAAAAGAGTTTATTATAACTCACTAAAAAAATTTTCTGTGTAAGTGAATTATCATATCCACTTTAATTAATTAACTTTAGAGAACGCGAATATAATTTCAAGTTTCTGTCTTTGTTCAATTTAAATTTCCGGATGCTTCTTTTTGTGTTTAGTTCTGACAATTACGATCTGGTAAACTAGTTATCAGATTCGATTTTTTTTACTTCAGGGCATCTACACACTTCCTTGTGTAGATTGACATCTTCTTCAATTAAATATTGTCATTTTGATTTTAGTAAAAGAAAAACTTTTTTAAAAAGTTGTAAAAAGTGTATTAAAAATAAATTTTAAAAAATCGTTTTGTTTGCCTTATTTGTGATTGGTACACTACCTTAAGGAGTCAGATTAAGATAAGTTGTAAAACTTAACAGATTGACATCAGGAGAATTTCCTGGCCAATCTGGCACATCAATATTTTTATTTTTTAAGGTAATTTTTTTTATTCAAAATCTTAAAATCAAAAAGTAACAAGTTTTTGATAAATGTCAATTGTTAAAAGCCTAAAAACTTTGAAATATAATCTTTCAAAAATTTCGTTGTTGTCAATTTCTACCTCTTGTGAGCTAATATATAGACCATCAAGTATCTTTATCCTGATAATGGCGTCTTATATTCATAAAAATTATATTCTGAATTTCGCTAAGTGGTAGTATATTTCAAAACACAGCCACCACCAAGAGAATTCAGCTGGTCTATCGAAGTTCCCCAAAGAAGTAAAAATTTATTAGTACTTAATTTTTATTGTTAGTATTATTATTATTCTTGACCCTTTCTTATTTCTCCTTGGGATTGCCTTTGGTCGATTCCAATAACTATTAGAGGAATTTAGAAAGATTTTTTAGAGTAAGATCAACGGGGGTTCTCGTACAGTGTATTGTTTTTTGAAAAAAACAGTACGCACTGTCACTAAAGAGACAGCTTTCCTAACATCAACATTAGTCGATACGTCTGAATATCGAGTAAACTTCAAATTACATAAGAACCAGAAACTCATAACTCAACCACTGAAAATCACTGTTTTTATTTATTCAAAAATTTATGGAATGCTTGTAATATTTTGTTGAAATATTTAAATCTTTTATTTTCAAATAATTTTTCAATTATAACTGAGATACGGTCTCACGATTTATATTTTATTACAAAAGTAATATTAATAATTAGGCTTAATATATTATTTATATATTGTTTGATGGGTAATATAAATCTGCGAATATTTTAAGTTAAAAAATGCCTAATGTCTGTTTTTTAAAAAGTGATTACTGGAAATATCAGGAAATCATCGTTTGGTTGTTGAATGAAGTTATTTTAAATTTTAATTTCCAATTTATGAAACATATTAAAAATGTTTAAATAATGTAATGACATTTTTACTTAAGTGTCAATAATAGTAATTTTATTGGTATGAAATTTGTGTTATTTGTCTTTCCAAGAAAATGATGAGAGACATTAAAAAACGCTTTACGTTCTCTGGAAAGAAAAATTGCACCGACAATATTGAATCAGAAGTTGATAATCTTTCTATTAACTCAAGAAAATCAAATGAATCAAGTTCTATCAATCACAGTAATTACCAGAATGGATTGTCTAATTTATCTCCAAGTAGAACTTGTTAGTATATCAATATATAATATTTTTTATTGATTTTAAATATATTTTAAAGTTAAATATTGATTTTAAATATTTTATATTTTACTGAATTTTAAATAATAAACTTAATACGTACCAAAAAGATATTTTAATAAAGATGATCTTTTAATATTTCATTAATCATTATTAACAGACAAAGCTCAACAAAAAATTGGTTATATTTCATAATTATTTTTTAAAACATTTTTCTTTGAGTTTTTGAAATTAACGTACGTAAAAGTACGAAGAACGTCAAATATATCTATTTTGTTATATAATTCATTACAATAAATTCGGCATTAAGTTTGCTTTTTGAAGAACGCTATTGATTGAATGATTTGAGACTTTCTAGTTTGTTTAATTTAGAATGTTGACACTGTATTTCCCATATGTATAGATCATTACCTGGCATCTAAATAACATTAGATTGCAAATTAAATATATTAATATCAATTTTTGAAACAGTTACAATGTAACTGGTTTAGGTAGTATATTTTCGTCGTGGTTTTTGTTAAATAAAAGCAAATATAACACTTCAACGTCTTAATTAATAATTGACCATGATTGACCATGTCTGATTTTAAAGTTATCAATTTCCAAATTATTATTTTTCAAGAACTTTGGATCATTTATTTTGAAATCTTTACTTTAAAAATTTTTTGGAGACTGAAACAAATCAGACCTGATCGAAAGAATTTCTAGACTCTAGATATTCTTTCAATCCTGTTTTCAGATTCTAGAGAGTAAGTTGGGTGAGAAAAAAATTCGCTGCATAACCAATTTATTTTATTTCTAAGTGTACTACGTGGTTAATATTAAAATGAAGGATAAACGTCTTTTTCATTAAATAATACAAGTACTCTTTTTACAGACACTATAATAATAATAATAATAATAAATCACAATATAGATTAATAGTGATGTCTGATCGGGAAAAATTATAATTCGTATGTTGTTTCTTATCGAACCAAATTAAACCATTTTCTTTGAATGCCAATTAACAATAGGCGGTGTCTTCTAAAATTTAACGTTTAAACTGTACCAGATTGTTGTACTTTTTAGCGATAGTAGCTAAAAACTCCAAAAAACTGGATCTTGGCAATACTATCAAAGAAAAATACACGTTTTTTCAAAATTCGTTTCATTGTCATTTTATAGCACCAGTTTCTAATTTTTGAATATATAATATTTTTAAAAATCTGGATATAGCTCTGTTCTCAAATTTCACTTTTTTCAATCTCTATAATTGTCATGAAGATAATTCCTAAGTGAGATTTTGCGATTTATTATTAAATTAAAAATGAAGCCCGATAGAAGACGTCTATTTCAGATTTTAACTGCCACCACAACATTTTAAAATTCAACTTTTGATAGACTGAACAATATATTGGTATTAGCTAACATGTAGATTTTGGTGAAACAGCTGCCTTTTATAATTTTGATATTTATAAAATTTGAAATGTGTGTGTGTATAAATTTAAACTCTCATTTTACCACTACATAATATTAATCTTTGTTTAATTGTATCAAAAATTTATTTAATACATCAAACAATTCAAAAGGTAATTTATTTTTAGTTATTTATAAGATAATACTTAGAAAAATTAAAATCCATGATGGTAGATGATAAGATTTACTTACGATATTGCATTCGCTATGATTTCCAACAAGGAAAAATGTTGCTGAAGCCTTTAAATCAATGTGATTAATTCGTGGTAAAGGAGCTTTAGGGGATTTGAAAGTCTTAAAACTAATTTTAACTAAATTCAAAAACATCATAAAATATATAATAAAATTTTTAATCTTTAAAATGTATTCAATTGTGCTCAATAGTCTTCTGCCATATTTCCGCAAGCTGATTGATTAACCTGTCTTTGAAAGCGAAAAATTTAAACATTCTCGACCTCATTAATTGAAGCAAAGAAGCGTCCCATAGGAAATGTGCCATTGACTGGAATATGTGGTAATCAGAATGCGCCATGTCTGGACTGTAGGCTGGATAAAGAAGATCAAACTACCACTTCAATTTTTTTGCGCGTTACTCTTGAAGTATGCGGTTTGGTATTATCATGTTGAAGAATAAAGAATTAACGATTGACTAAGGAAGGATAACGAGACCTGAAAGCTTCAAGCACACGTTCTAATTGCATTGAAATGAGTTCGGCATTGACGGTTTGCCAACTTTGAAGAAGCTCAAAATGCAATATTCCCTCGTTATTCCACCAAACACAGAGAAGATCCAATTTACAAAGCATTCTCTTTTTGATACTGCAAGAGCTTGTTGATTTAAATCGGGCTACTGGTTTTTCCTGTTTTAGTTGATAAAATAAATCTATTTTTCGTCTGAAGTAATGATTCGATTAAAAAACCGCTCTTCACATGGATTGCATAACAATTTTTGACAAATTTCGATCCTTCGTTTTTGTTGTCCATAGGTTAATTCATGAGGAACTTAATTACAGCATTTTTAAAATTTTTTCAAGCTATGCAAATGAACGTGGACTGTTGATTTGGCTAAATTTAGTTCTCCTGAAAGTCTTCGTTGACTTGTAATGGGATTTGCTTGAACAGACTGATGTATGACCTCGAGGTCAATCGATAACATAAATCCGGTACGTGGTTGGTCATCGAGATCAAATCGGCAATTTTTAAAATTTTGATACCAGTTAAAAGCTGATACACTCTTAACAGGGCCATCGCCTTTTGCATTGCAGATACAGCCTAACTGGAACTCGTACAGCAAAAGTCCACGAATTACATAATTGTTAGTTTTCATTTCCTATATGAAAAATATAAAGGATTTAAATAAAACTCTAAGAATCAATATACCATTTGATTCTGTAAAAGAAATCCTTTAATTTGATATATAACACTTACTAATAATTTGTTTATGCAACAATAAAAATAGGAAAAAAATACCAATAAATAGCCTAATAATAGACTTTTCGACCACCCTAATATATCATTAATATGTATAATTGTAGATTTTTTATCCAATCTGGATCACAAAAATGTCCTTGTGGTTTTAAATCCAATTCACCCATTTCTTGATAATTTCTAATATTTGTATTAATTAATCAAGGTTATCTGTGTCCGGATTTCCGATTGCTGAAATAGTATGGATGGATTTTACAAATCATGTTTTCGCCAAAAAATTGGGAATTGTTGATTGAGAAATATCTTTTCAACTGTATGCCATGTAAATAACAGCATCTTTAAAGTTATTTCTTGATAAATTTATGTTAAAAAAATATTTACAAAAATGCTGAATAATCAAAATTTCTTGGATTACGAGATTTTCCAATAACAAATGGTTTAATTGTTTCCGAAGCATCCACATTGCTGCAAAACAAAATGGTTATCCGATTTTGTATTTTTAAATTTCATTTCTCATTTTTGAAACAACTTTTGGAATAAGAATGTTTACAATAATCTTTTTTTTTCTTTTAAAAACGCGGTTCTGCTCCTCATTAGATTAAAAGAAATTTAGAAAATTATATATTTTATAAAATAAAACTTAAATTCTGAAATTATTACAGTAAATTCTCGCAAAATGTTATGAAATAGTAAAAAATATTAAGCTTTATAAATTTGTATGATTTTTCCAATTTTGGTAAAAAATGAGTGGTAAGTCTTAAAGAGTAGACTGTACATAAAATCTTTTAATTCTTTTAAACAAGTAAATTAATTATTAATTATAATTAATTATTAATTAGTTATTAAAAAAATTATTAATAGTTATTTTTTAAAAAATCACCTCCAATACACAAACCAAATGTTTATTTTTAAACTATTTATTCTTATTTCATTTTAGTCCATCATTAAATATCTTTAACTTATAAATTTGTTATTTTTCAAATTTTTAATATGATTTTTAAAAAATCAGAGGTTATTTAAATTTGTTTCAAATTTCTTTTGACAAATTTTTTTTAGGTATTATTGTATTCTGTACTTCTACATTTTTGGTTAAGTAACTTTTTCTTGTTATGAAAATGTTAAAGCATTTGAAATAACTTATTATTTATTTTGACCTCTATCTTAATTGAATAAGTAAAATAAGTAATTTTAATATAAAATAATAAGTTAAATATTTTGTTAAATGTATACAAAATATAAAGAATTTAACTTTTGATAAATTTAAAGATTAGAAAACGAGGCACAAGCAACTTTGTTTATTAAATGACTATTTATCAAACACAATTATGTTAAGCGATTAAATATGATTTATTGTTTTAAGTGTAAATAGTTGAAATAATATGTCCAGATATTTTTTGGCCTAATTAATATAGCATCGATGAGTCATTTCTAAAATAACATTATTAATATTATAATTAAGAAATAAAATAAACAAAATTTTAAATAAAGAACATACATAAATATTATTTTATTTAGATTACAATGGGTTCAGAAATACTGGTGTCTAATCATATTAAAACTCAATGACGAAAATATTTAATAAATCGAAAAAATTATAAAAAATCATTTTTGTACCTTTTTAAAGTACAGAAACTTGAAAATACTTCTCGTAGTTTACCAAAATCTCTATAAATAATGTGCTTTTTAAAGAATATTTATATTTTTCTTATCATAAATGATCAAAGTATATTTTATTTATTTTGAGTAGTTTAGAAATATGAATCTGGACCTTAATTAATCAAAATAAATAATTATTATTGTATTATATACAGTTGGTTGTTGGGAAAGTTCGTGCGCTTTTTTATTTTATTTTCATGGACTTATATATGATTTTTAAAATTTTAATATTAGACATCTAAGATTTAAAATTTATTTTAATCGATTAGAAGATAATAATATTTGTTAGGATTTCAAAATGGATAGTGATAATAAAGATATCCATCATGTTTTATTTATACTACAAAGGGCAAAAAGCGACAAATGTACATCAAAAGATATCTTCATTAAAGCAAGGATGTATGAATATGTCACAAATGGTTAAAAAAAGTTAGAGGAACTAATTTTTCATATCAAGACGAATCACGATGTGGCTACTTAACAAACATCATTGATAACGATATTATGTAAAAGTACATCAGCTTGCTAATCACTTGAGAAAATTTGGTTATTCAAGAAAAGTTAATGCTTGTGTACCACAATATTTACAAAATTACGGTGGCAAAAAAGTTTTGTCAAGAAGACAATAAATTAAAGGTGTATGATTAATTGTTGTATAAAATTGAAAATGATTGCAACTTTATGAAAATATCATTTGTCTAATGAAACAATTTTTCATGAGGTTATTAGCGATCATTGTTTTTAAAGTTGTCTGCCAAATAATATAATTGATAAATACTAAGAATTATAATTATAATAAAGTAATAATTATTATTGACACATGATATTAATTTCTAAACATAGTTTATTTTTATTTAAATGAAAATATTTTCATTAGCTCACAACGAATCTAATGGTGGTCTGAATCCTCCTGTCATTAATGATCCCTATGAAATACAACAGCAGTCTCATAATTCATTGTCCCCATCAAATAGCAATTTATGTAATCATTTAGGAATAAATTATGTACCTTCATCATTTGGATCATCAACAACTTCATCTGAAATAATATCAAATAAATGTAATGGTATTTTATCTCACAACGAAAATGGCTGTTATTCGATTTCATCGTCATCAGCGTCCTCTCTTTTAAATCATTATCGATCTAACTCAGACCTAATTTCTCAGCTACCAGGCCCGCCAAATGGTCCAAATAATCGTAGTCAGTCATGTTCGATTTCTATTGCCGTTGCTGACAATGAAGAAGAAGCTAAAGACAGATTTGTAGTAATCGAAAACGGTAAATGCTATGTTGACGGAGAATTAGTACAAGGACTATCCCCATCTCAATTGGCACAAGTGCGACGGAGACATCGAAGACCTGGAAATACTATGTCAAATAGTAGTGGAACAAATGCCGAACGCGGTCTGGATTCCGGTGAAACAGAAGTCAACAAACGATTGTCTTTACCTGCGAACATTAATTTGCCTGCGCATTTAATCAATCGAAAAAGTCAATTACTTGAACCGATGAGTAAGAAAGATCGCAGATATTCATTGGTTTGTTTTATATTTATGGTATTTAAAAAATTGTTCTACTCACGAAAAGAACTTCATTGTATTAATAAATGAATAGTACAAATCATAAGAGTTTCTGTGGGAAATACAATTATTATGCATAATATTGAATAGATTATTAAATGTGTAAATTTATATAATTTTAAAAAATAATTTTTTAAAAATAATTAAAGGAATTTGTGAAGTTTTACAAAAGAAAATTATTTGGTTAAAATAAAATCTTAAATATTATTTATCCTTTATTATATATATAATAATTATTCTCTTTTGCTAATTAGATAAATCACTTACAAAGGTATTTTAACATTTATTAATGACTTTTAAGATCTTTGTAAATCATGTTGTATTAAGTAATATTTTCATATAAAAATATATGTAACTGCACCAACTTTATTATTTGATTTAATTTGAAATTTTTTTGAAATATTTTAATTATCATTTTTATGTTAATCTTAGGCAGAAATTGGCTTCGGAAAAATAGAATCATATACGAAACTGGATAAATTAGGGCAGGTACAATTATATTATTATTATTATTATTATTATTATTATTATTATTATTATTATTATTTTATTATTTGGGAGATTTTTAATATTTGTCTAGACATTTAGAAAAAACCAATTATTTACTATGTTGGTGCAAAATTTCTACTTTTATATTTTTCCACTGTTGTAATAATGCTTAAATATATCAATTGATAATCATTGAATATTAAATCAATTTAAAACTTTATTATTCCTAGTAATGTGATTAAACTTGGTTTATCTTTATATTTTACATTAAAAGTAACTCTGAAAAATTATGAAGTACTTATGAAAATGGACAAAATGAAACATGAATTTCTATGGTTAAGTTCGGCATTTCGCAATAGAATCTTTCTTCACTCAAAGCAAATGACTTGAAAATGACAAATTTAGATATGAAATCCTTCATCATTCTGATAGTTGATAGAATATTTTATCCATTATTATTTTTACCAAAAGCCTTATAACTACATATTTATGTGTAGACAAAAAATAAATTTTTCTCTTGTTTGAAATATGTACAATTGAAATGTTCTTATTTTAATTTAGAAATTATTGTTACAAACGTATTTTATAAGTTTAAAATTATAGGTCGAAAACCTCATTTTCTTTTGCACGAATTTAATATTGTTACTATTATACTATTATACTATTATTATTTTTTGAGGACGACGATAACAGAACTGTTACTGTCAATGGGGATGAATATCGGAAGATGGTTAGAAACTTTTTAGCTCCGCAATTAAAAGAAATGAATTTAGTAAACATGTGGTTTCAACAGGATGTCCGGGCCGGTTAATCTCAAAAAACGGAGACATTGATTGGCCCCCTAGATCGCCAGACTTAACGGCCCCGGACTTTT
>JBBMKC010205089.1:0-13627 GCA_037834085.1 Bipalium vagum
TTAGATTTTATATTTTGTCCAAGATAATTATTTTTAAAAATGTCATAAAATCAATAACAAAAATTTTATTGGTAAGAGCTATTTTCTCAAATTAATTGGAATAAAATAATATTTAATTCGAGTCTTAGAAATTCTTCATATAACAACAGACAGGTGCTAAAGAGAAAGAATTTTTTCTTTTAATGTTACATAATTATAAAATAATAAAAAAAGTATTAGAAATTTATAAAATATTTGGCAATAATAACTTTGAAATAAATATATATATTGTAAAATATAAAAATTCATTCAATAAATTAAGCGAATAAAAAAATTTTCTTTTCTTTATTTTATTTAGAAAATTTGCTTTATACAATTATCATAATTTCCTAAATGCAAAATAACTTATTCTTATTTTATATCTTATATGTGAGCGACTTTGTTCATAAATGTGTTTAACAGAAATTTTTCATACAAGTAATATAAAATACAAAAATTGTAGAATAACAACAGTATTTACAAGTTGTTATTTGTGTATCCACTACAGATTTAAGTATTAATTTTATTTTAATACACAATTAAGACACAATTTTTTTCGCTCTCTGATAAATTTTTATTAAATTTAATTACAAAACGAAACTTTAAATTTGTAATGTTTCTTATGGTGTCCCAATATATAAGAACCTGTTGTACTAATTTGGATATATATATATCAATAACTCCAATTTAAAATGACATCTATTTAAATAATTCAAATATTTTGTTGACACAAATTTATTCTCTTACCAAATTCAATTTAAATTTTGATAAGTTAGTAAATTAGGTGTATAGAATGTTTATAAATATAAATTTTATTCAGCTTCAAAAGAAATAATATTATTGTTTTAATTTGTTAATTGTTTATAAATTCCTGTTTAGAAAAAATGCCTTCATAGACAGAAAACCATATTTATTTCTTCAAACTTAACACATTAACTTAACACATATCATATAAAACGAACTTTTCACCGTCTCTTTCCGTATTATCCATTACCTTGTGATTCATCTTCCATCTTGATACCTTTAGTAAAATAACTTCCAACTTCAACGATTGGTTTCAGAAATAAATCCGTTTCCAATCAAAACTTGTTAAATGGAGGATTTATTAATTCTGAATATCAGGTCGAACAAAACGAAAAATCACATTCAAAGTACAGCGACAAATAATGGTGATAATAATTTCGTACCGAATGAACTCAACCAAACAATTTCAACTATTATTTGAGTCACTAATGACTTGAACTATCAAGTGTTTCCAAATCAAAATTTGGCTATCTCCAAATTGGTAAAGCAGCCATCAGATCAAATTAATCATAATTCGAAAGCCCTACCAAAAATTAGGTTTTGTTACACTTTAAATTCAATGCAAAATCAGATTCTGATCATAATAATAATGGGGAGTTCAAAAAAAGAAACCGTTATATGCTAATATTTTTAGGTGACTTAAAGGATCAAGGTTAACTAGTTTTTTTTTCTGTTTTTTAGTTTTATCTTTTGTGAACTATTCAATTTAAATAAGAAGTCGACCAATTGATACTGGGATGGAAAAAGGTGAATATTTTTTTCTTTCTTTAGGTCTCTTAATTTGAGTATATGCTGAAAGAATTATTTAAAACAAAAATATATCTGATTTCCTATATTTATTTTTATTATTATAAAAATAGAATTATTTGACTCATATCTTAAATATAAATAATATATATATATATATAAATATTATGTAATAATAATGCAAAAAAGAAATTTAATTTGAAAGAATTTTTCATTGAGTAAAGAAATATAATTTGAACAGCGATAATAATAAGAAAAACAAATAAATTTAGGGATGTAAAACTTCATAATATCATTCTAATTTTATGGAAATCAAAATTAATTGTAAGTCAGTTTTTATTTACTTAATAAAATTATTAATTTATTAATAAAATAGCTGAAACTTAGTTAGATATCAAAAACTTAATTATTTCATTTAATATTATAGCTTCGTATGTACATAATCAAGTTTAATTATTAATAAGTGTTGCCTTATATTTTAAAATAAGTCACATTTTCAATATTAAATAAATTGGATTAATAATAATATATTTTAATAAAGTTAGTTAATATTAATTCATATTAAAATTTTTCAAATCAAAAGAATGTTTTTATGAAGATAAGGAAATAACTTATAAAACTAAAAGACACTAAAATCTTTGGGCTTAGATTGAATATAATTTTCATTGTATTTCTGCAGCTCTTCAAAATTACTAAAGAGTACATTGTGAAGACTATGTTGCGTGAAACTGAATAATTGAAGATGTATAGAACAAAAATTTATTTTATAAAAACAAAAGAATATTTTATTCGACAATATAATGCTCATCGTTATCAATTATCTTTAACCAACATTCTGGCAGAAGTTTGATACCATGCTTGAAGAACTTCTTGTCCTTTCCGGCGAAATACTCGAAGATGGCAATTTTGACACTCCATTTTCTATTGAATTCTTTATCCTTTAAGAAGTGGTGTAATGAACGGAAAAGATAATAATCTGTTAGAGCCATATCTGGACTATATGGTGTGTCAGGAAGAAGTTCTCAGGTAAACTCTTTTGGTCATTTCTCCCTGATCATTTTTGATGTGTGCGGTTTTGCATTATCCTCTTGAAGAATAACGCATCGTCAATTGAGCACAGATGCTCTGGTAAGTTTCAATTTATCACGTAGATCACAATGGACCTCATTAGAGGTGGTTTCATCTATTTTCAGGAGCTTTATATATATTATTCTCTTGATATCCCACCACATACAAAGAAGAACTTTTTCGGATGAAGACCTGGTTTAGACGTTGGGACCTAACAAGAACCTAACAACTGATTTTTGCGCTCAGCATTGACACACAGAATGAGCGCTGGAAGACTGAAGGACTTTAATCTAAAATAACTTTTAGTAAAACAAATTTATATTTAATCCAAATACAAGATACAAGCTTAGAATTTAAGTTTTTCTAAGTCCGGAAAATAATGTCTTTTTTTCTTGCTCACAAAGAATTTCTTTTTTTAGGGCATTTTCCATCATTACATCCAATATTTCCGGGTCCAAGACACGTATCTCACTTCGGATATTTTCTTTTAGCGGTTGAATTGTTTGAGAATGTTTATATAAGCATTCTCTTTCAGGTAGATCCATAAAAAAAATCTTGAGAAGTCAAATATGTTGATTACGGAGGCCATGAAAATCCAGGATTTTTTGAAATCAATCTTTCACCAAAAACTTCGTAAAGAGATTCACTTTTTGAGCGACAGTGTGTGCAGTAGCACCATCTTGTTGAAACCAAATTTCTTTGTTGTCTTCAACTACCGGACGTAGAAATTTTTCATTGTGCTGTAGGCAGCACCAGTAATTCTTTCTGGACGCACCTCATCATCTTCAAAACGGTGCATTTTCGAAAATGCTCTGGATGTCGGTTAAAGTTCTTAGGATTGACTGAGCCCTGGCGTTTCTTTAATCTAAGCATTTTTATATTTCTATTAGGTAAGTCAGAAAGTAACCTCGTTTTTTAAATTGTTAAAATTAATTGCTAAATATTGATAATTTTATTGTTGTTTTAGTATTGTTTTTCATATTTATTTTATAGATTATAATTTTTATAATTAAGTGGCTACATTTTTCCCGACTAAGCAAAATGTCCGAAATTGGCTTCCATACGAATATCTCCGTGGATCTACACTAGATGCCGCTAATATTAATGACATAAATAAAGGAGCCAAGCACAGGAATGGTTTGCCAGATTCAGGTCTGATGACTTCAACCTCAATGACCATTAAAGAAGTTGTCGTCCACTACGCATTATTGGAAGAACTAATAAGTAGCGATCCACGATTAACGACTGAACAGATGTCAAAAACATATGACTGTAGTCCTACTACAATTAAGACCCACTTACAAATGATTGGAAAGTCTGGGTATCCCATGAATTGACCGAAAAAAATAAAGCTCTTAGACTGAAGAACAGTGATCCGTTTCTTCAACGTATTGTCACGGGTACTAAAAGTAGATTCAAACAATTTTTGGTACTATCTCTACATAATTGAAGCATTCTAAATCAAAATTTTGCAGCCAAAGAACTAAGACTACAAAATAACTTTATATTTCAGCCACAAGGCATTATTATGTGATGTGTAATTTTTATTTAAAAGGAAATAATAAATGAAAATACAAGAAAATTCTTAAATTTATTTGGAATAATTGTCGAAAGTTATTTTTCATCCACAAATAAAAGGCAATGATATTCAAAAATAATTTATCAACTTTCTGTAGAATTCTGATCGCCTAAAATGCTGTTTTCGATTGTCAAACCAAGAATGTTTTCTATTTCTTTTATGACAACCTATTTAAAAGAAAAATATTTAATAATGGCCATAAATAACGTGTAATTGATAAAATATTAATGTATACAATGAAATATAATTATTTTTTATCTTATTTCATAAATTTCAAATTTTATTCAAATTACTTTACAAATATCTTGAATATTTTTCAAACATTGTTTGATTTTTTAACAATAAAAAGATTACAATATTTGTTAGCAGATATTTCTAAACGCCCAAATACAATTGTGGATAGTTAAATTTAAATGAACTTTTCTTACACATCACGGTTATTTAATAGTATTTTTTCGTGAGTCGAAATGAAACGAAAATGAATTTGAATATGGAAGTGACCATACAATTGCCGATTTCAAGTTCCTGAACTCAGAGGTCAAATAGAATTTTACAAGTAATAAATCACATCAATATCATTTAGCAAAAAAAATGATAAGTCAAGAAACGGAAATCCTAAAACCACCACCGCTTGCTCAAAGGCTTGCAGACGAATCATATTAAACGAAATATAAGCTTTAAACTAATATAATGATTAGCATATTTAAAAACTAAAGTAATGGCGTAGCAATATGTATTGGAAAAATAAATGAATACATAAGTACCCAGATTTTTATATTACGATTAGCCAATGTATTTTGCAATGTTCAGGTGACTTTTTTAAAATATGACGTTAGTTTATTTTTAAAATTATAATCTATTAAACTTTAGTGGTTGTTGGATGTATGTTCAGATAATAAGAATGTGACTTGTGAAAAATAATTTTAAAAGAAAAATATTAGCTTTGTCTAATTCCAACAGATATTGATAAAATTCATTTAAAAAGGAAGTTTAAGTAAAATAATTTTTTATTTTAAGTTGAATTTTTATACATTGAAAATTGAATTTTCGCTAATGATCAAACTAATCTACAAATACCAAAGTATCTGCTTAAAAATACAGAGCCCATGCTACTGCATTATGATAGTCACAAAAATTGTTTCGATCATATCTGTTTTCAACCTTGAGATTTAGAATTTAATTTTCGAATTTAATAATCTTTGATGTAAATTGATTAAATTTCATTATTATATTGTGATTATAAGAACTTTCAACTATAGAAAGTCATTTTAAGCAATTTAATGTAAATAACCATAAAATTTCCATTATTCTTCATATTTGGCGAAGATACATCCTGGTGAAGAACATACAAATTTTTTGCAAACGTCTCTAAGGCATATTCCAAACTATTTCCAATTGTTCTAAATGAAAATATTTATGGTTTAAAGATTAAAGGTTAATAAAGATAATTTTTCAAACATCATGCATATGTTCTCTCGATTGAAACTGTCGATTAAAGCAAAAAGAGTACCCTGTTTTTCCTTAAAATATTAATTTTTTAATGTTATTTAAATAGATCATTTAAAATTATTAAAAAGTACTTTCAGATCAAATCCTATTCCTCGAGCTCGACACATTTGAAAGAATACAGAATAATGAACCATTGTTAAATTGATATTAGAAAGCTGTGTACTCAAGCAAGCATATCTGTTAAGTGGTATAACCTATAACAGATATGTTATAATGAATTGATTAGCAAAAATTTTATAAAATTAATATCTAAAATTTCAAATTTGAAGTTCGTTTTTTAATTATCCGATAATGGATTGACACATTACACAAAATATAACACGTCACCAATTATCTAATTGCTTTAGTTCAATTTGACGACTATACTGAACAAAGGAATCAATACAGTGCTTTTAAGAACGGGAACTCAGTTTCAAATGATAAGCTAAAACAATACATCGAATGTTATCAAATTGAAATAAAAGGTTTTCAAAATTTTTATATACTTAAAATATTAAATATTTAAACAATTGTGTTTTCTAATTTTTGGGCATTTCTTTAAATTTTCAACATTAGAGTTTATTATAATAAAAACTTCTTATAAGTTATTTATAAATGTTTAAGATAACACACCCATTTTAAATTTAATTTTGAAATTTTTAATTGAGATTTTCTCATTTTTAAATAACGGGCGATAGTTATTAATTTTAAGAAACAACAAATTCAATTTTATCAGAAATTCTTTGTGGCACGATTATTTGATTTGTTGATCTCTGACTTAAATAATAAAATGGAAGAAAAAAATTTAATCTTACTCTAGTTAATGTTCATTTTTCAGAATAAGCGATGATCGCATTGAAAAAAGAACTTCAGAATAGTAATATAGTTTTCAATACTTTTTTTACTGTTCTACTGTGCAAAAAAGTTTAAGTAATTATTCAATACAGTACAATTTAACAATTTGTCATTCCATTAGAAATAATCTCCCATTGTGATGCATTAATAGCAAAGGTTTTCATACCCAATTTAAAAAAATGTTTATAAAATTAATTACACAAAATTTTTTTAGAAATATTTTAAATCTTTTCATGAAATGTAAACTAGCTTAAATAAAAAATCAAGGGAATCCATCACAAGTAAAATCCAATATTTTCTTAAAATATTAGTTTTTTGTCAATTTGATTATTGTAAATGATTGTATCTTGATACAAGTAATATAAATCTATTCTAAATTGATAAATAATAAAAATACTATTGTCCACTGACTTGAATAATTTTAATTATTTTCACCCATGCATATTGCATTAAATATAGAAAAAATCAATGACGAGATTTCACATAGGTGGACCAGAATTAAAAAAAATAATTTTCATACCTTTTTGAACACAGTGGTAAAATTGAAAATAAATAAATTTAAAGTTACTACAAAAATATTACTGAATTGTGGGTTTTATTCAATTTTTCTACAAAGAAAAGATGATCTTCTGCTTTGAACTTAGCATTTGTAGCAAAGATTGACAAATTCATTAAGCTTGCTAAGTCTGAATAATGAAAGGCAATATCAAGAGCCCATAAAAATTGATTTTCCTAAGTTTGACATATTAAAATTTAATGTTTTGTAAATTTTCTACTTCACTGTTTTCTATAAAGGTTACAAAATCAATGGAGAAATATCCTTTAATTTTTTTTCGCTTGCAAACTTCTGCGATCTTATAACAGGCATTGTTTAAAGTATCTGATTCAATAGACGACTGGGGAACTGAAAAAAATAATACTAATTAGGAAAAATATTCGCTATGGGTACGAACCAAGCAGACCACTAAGGGTCTGATATAATAATAAAAATAAAATAATAAAAATAAAGGGGTTTTGGAAGTAAATTTTGTTTTGGTTATTTTAATTCACGGATACGGAAATAAATGAGTAGTCAGAAAAATAACGAGCATAAAGTTAAATTTTGAGTGCATTTGGTGGCAACTAAGTAATTGAGTATTTTTGAATACTTAAAAAGAGAATTTTTATTCAGTAATGTATTACCAAGTTTTTCTAATGATAGTCAGTCTGCTTTCAGGAAGCATCACAATATCTTTTTCATAAAAGTTCTGATTTTTATCGTTAAAAAACTGTAAAAGGTGAGATATGACTTCATAACATTTGAACTCTTTGCCATTCAGCAAATTGCTCAAGAAACGAAATAAATAATAATCGGATGGTGTGAGGTCCCCTTCATCAAAGGGGAATATTTACGAAAATAAATACATTACATAAATCAATTGAAAATGTTGACATACTAGGTTCTAATACAATATTTGAGATTTACCTCTGTCCACGTCTCACTTTATTTTTAATTCAACGTCTGTTTTTTTACTGGAAATATGTTGCTCAACATTAAATCATAAGTTCATCGCTGGAAAAGATGCCTTTTCCGAATTCAATAACCATTTTTCTTAAATGAATCGCAAGATTTAATTTGGGTTTGGGCACTACTACACTACATAAAATTAAAAATTGAATTTCATCAAATTAAAGTTACTTGAAAATCCACTTATAATATGTTTATTTTAACAAAACTATGGTTTTAAAAATTAGAAATATGGCTTAAAAATTTTAATTATGACTGAAACAGAAATCGACTGTTATGATATCATAAAAATCCCAACGCTAATCATAACTAATCAATTTCTTATCTCAAGTTATTAATAGTTTCAGAAACGGATCAGTTTTCTTGCATTTCAGAAGCAAGTCGCATATGCTAATGCGCTGTGTTAGCATACTTCCTTAAGATTATATGATCCATACATCAAGTTTTTTCCTTATTCCAGTTTCGTTAATCCTTTTCTATTAAAATATATAAAACATTGTTTCTGTATTATCTGACTCGTTGTCACATGTCAACCCATTTCTAGTGTTTTTTCGATTTGTTTGTTGGAAACGTGTAATGAACGACCAGAATTTGGTTCATCTTTCAGTTGAAAGTCTCCATCACAAAATTTTGTCACTGCCTAATTTTATGAGCTTTTTCGCCATATAAATCACATAAATTTTTGCGCTTGATAAACATTTTTTCCTTTTCTGAAGTAATACAAGAAACTTTGCGATATTGAAAAATATCATATTCCATTCTTTTCAAGTAATTGTAAAAAAAATCTAAAAGAGATTGATTTAAACAACGATAAATATATCAATATATAATACTTAAATAATTACATAAAATTTGGCTAAATAAATTTTTTGTGAATAAAAATTGCAATAAATAAAGAAATAAAAAATACTCAATTTCTTAGTTGCCAACCCAATATTATTAATATATAATATTTAGATCAAAATTTATCTAATTTTTAAAAATACCCAATATTGTAAGATAATTTATTAAATAATTAATATAAAAAAATTATTGAAATATAATATAAAAATAAAAAATAAAGAAAAAAAATATAAAATTCCATTCTTCTTAAAGCTGCTTTTATTTATTTTATTACCATTACCATTATCAATTAAAATTCTTTTTATTAATGACAAAAAATACCTGAGTAACCCCATGCATTTAGCGAATTACCATCGTGGATTTGGTCACCACTCCCTGTGATATGAATATTTCCAATGGGATCAATAAATATATTTACAGTGATATTTGTTACACTGTCACTGCCAGGATAAGCTTCAATGACACCTCCTTTGAGAAATTTTTAAAAAGATAAAAAACAACATTTTTAAATACCTTTAGAAAAAAACGACTTCCAAAATTTAGTTTGATTACTATAATACTTTCTATCCGCAAATTTAAGATGTTTCTCAATTATTTCGGGAACCTCTCGTAGAATTCGATTATAAGCATTTTCCTACATATTTCATTTATAATTTTCTAATTTGATATAAAATATAGAATACATGAGCCCACTTTTCTTTCCATTTCTCGCCATATCTTTTTTGTTCTTTTAGGGCCCAATTATATGATGACAAGTGAGCACTTATATCAATAAAAGTTAATCCCTGACTTTTTATATCGAAGTTAGTTTTAAAGATCCACTTTTTAATATTCAGATTATTGGTGATGAGTTGAGCAAGGGACTCGTGAAGCTTGAATGGTTTAAAAATATTATAACAGATTTTTTTTGGAATTTATGTTTAAAATAAAGCGAACAGATATTAATTTTGAAAAAAGAATAGTGATAATAATAATAATTAGTAGCAATATCAATTTGAGACATTTTTATAAAATATATTTTCTTAAAAAATGCATCAGAATCTATCGATTATATCAGTGGCCTTCAACCTGGGCGATATCGCCCACTATTAGGCATTTTGAAATATTGAGTGGGTGTTAGGAAGAATGAGATTGCTAATATTACCATTTCCCACATCTTACCTCGTAGAGTGTGGATTCAGTGCAGTATTTAATCTTCTCACCAAGCAAGGATACAATCAGGATATTGCTAAGAGGGGTGATTTGAGACTGCATCTCACTCACTTGAAACCAGATATTAAGTCCTTGGCATCGAAACATCAAGTACAGGGGTTTCATTAACTCTTTCAACTACTATACTAGTTGTAAATATTGCATTCTCTTTTGTCAATAAACATTATTTGGATTTTAATAAGTTTTTCAAAGTTTGGATGGGAGATAGATTTTTTTATATATGGGAATGTAGCAAAAGTGGGAGTTAGGCTAAAAAGGGTTGAAGGCCACTGGTTTATATAAACAAAAACTTTTATTTAATAAACTAATGCAAAATTACTTTTTATTTTCAAATATAATTTTTAAAAAATATAATTTTAGAATTTATGAAGATAATCTTAAAAAATAATAATCTAAGTTTATTTAATTTCAAATATTAAGACAGATTATAGAAATTAAAAAAATTCTACATGTCTAAATATTCACAATAATAATAATAATTAAAAAATCATTTTAATGAGATTTTTATTATTTATTTCATATTTAAAATAATCTAATTCTTAAGACTAAAAAATTTTGAAAATAAAGTATAATTTATTAAAAGAAATAAAATCTAAATTATTTCCTTTTAGAATTTCCTTAACCCCTTAAGACCTGAATTATCGTTAACTGATAAAAAAGTCATTTTAATAATTATTAGTAAGAAGGAAATTATAAAAATACATGTATGGAAATATAAACACATTTATTGAATTTCGATTTATAGGCACAAAGATGGCGACAGAGTACATTATTTCAAATAATAAAACATTATGTACATAATTCTGCATATGGTGTCTGTCAGGGCTAATACATACATATACTTCAATAATGATTCTTACGATAATAATAAAAATAAAAAAAAACAATTTCACTAAAAAAGAAAACTTTTTTTTATAAAAGTCTATTGTTTCCAAGTATAATAGCTATCACGGATATATAAAATAATAATAAGAATATGTAAATAGTTGTTTTTAGAATTGTAAGCATAAATTATTTTTGAATGTTCGAAAATGAGTAATACGAAAATTAACAATACGAATACATTTATTATAAGCGTACACAAAATTTGTATCAAATTTTAATAATTAATTGGACCACCTCTATTCTTGGTGATCATTTTACATCTCATATTCATCGAAGTAACCAATTTTTTAAAAAAATCTGGGTTAATTTGTTGCCATTCTTCCAAGATGTACTTTTTCAGCATGCCTTTTCCAGTATTTTCTCTCCTTTTGAGTTTTCCCTTCATAAAAGCCCACAAATTTTCAATTGGGTTCATGTCCGGTGATTGCACAATCCATTTCAAGACATTTACACCGGATTGATTAAGCCGATGTGTAATAATTTTGGCCCTATGCTGGAATTTGAAGTCAGTCTCAAGACCAAGGTGTTTTACAGATTCCAACAAATCTTCTTCTTAAATTTTCAAATAATCTTCCTTATGCATTATTTCATTTATGAAGACTAAATTTCCAACACCAAAACTCGAAAAACCTCCCCAGACGATAACTGACTCATTACCATGCTTAACTATCGGTTGGAGACATTCTAATTTCATTTCTTCTTCGCCAAACAGTAACCCTTCCTTCTGACCCAAATACGTTAAATTTAAACTAGTCAGACCAATGAATTTTATTCCAATCGTTGAAGAGTTTAACAGTTCTCTTACCCATGCAACTCGTGCTTTCTGATTCATCTTCGAAATTAAAGATTTCTTCCGTGCCATTCTCCCATGTAACCCTATGTCTGAAAATCGGTTTCTCACAGTTGACTTGGAAATTAATATGCCATTTTGTTCTTTAATGACTATGCTCTTTTTCTCAGCTGCTGTTCGCCGACCTTTCTTAACAATTCTTTGGATTATTCGATCCTCTTTTGGTGTTGTTATTTTTCGTCTTCCTCGCCCGGGACTAGTTTTCACGCTTCCATCACAAGAAAACTTTTCCAGAATATATTGAATGCTGGATTTTGAACTTTTTAGAATATTTGATATATTTTATATATATATTTCTCTTTTCTCATCGTCACAACAGGATTTCGGAAGTCATTGGAATATTCTTTTGTCTTTTTAGCCATTAAAATATTCACTTCTGAAACAAATGTAGAAAAATTTGTAAAAATACAAGATTTTAAAAATTAACTAGTCTTACTTACATTAATAAAAAGTTTAAAAAAAGATTTCTTTACTATTTAATATAAATATAATGTTATTTCCATTAAAATTTAAGGTCGTACGGATATTTATTGTGCATTAATATCCATACGTATATTAATGTATAAGTTAATGTATATGTTAATGTAAAAGTATATGTATATATTCTTTTAGTTGTATTTAAATAAAATTGAAAAGACAAAATAATGAGATCTCGTAGTAATATCGAAAGAATTACGGAAATATATAAATTTCGTTTGAATAATCAAAATAAGTCATTTTACAATAAAATAACAATTGAAAACAATACATATATTTCAGCAACATATTTTAAAGAAAAGTTATGAAAATAAAAAACAACATTCTTTTGAAAATTTTTAATTAAAAATGTTAATTTTTAAATATTTTATTTAAAATTATTTAAGAGGAATTTTCAATTATTAAAATTCTCTTTACTTTTTCCAATAACGTTATTTTAGTAATCATAGGTTTTATTTATGAAACTTACAATACCTGATTTACAGAAACTATTCCCCAATCTCCTGGAGGAAATTCAACTTTTGCATCAACAAAAATTTTTTTGATTTCTGATTTTGCTCTAACAGTATCCAGAATTTGTGGTTCCGTTCCCAAAATTGGAACATCTAATTGATCTGAAATGTCAAGATCATCTATATGCACTGAACCAGGTACAATCCAAGCAACTCTTCCTTTTGTCATACTTTTTATTCTACTTAAAGCATTTGGACTGTATTTCAAAATTGTTGATAAACACATGTTGTGATTCTTAAAAGATATATGATTTCAGAAGATTATAATGATTATTTTTAAGATTAATATCTAACCGGAAAAGATTTAATGGCCTCTGGTACAATTATTTTATATCGAGAGTTGATCGGTTTTTGATCTTTACTGTTTCCACTTTCAACTGCAGACTTTAATCCTAAGAGTTTGGAATAATACTGAAGAACATCATCACTCATTGTTACAGGGCTTACGTATATGACATCGACATTATCATCTTAATTTCATAATTTTTAATTAAAATTTTACATAAAATCATTAAAACCGATCAAATCACATAAGCGACCCATTTGATGATTTTGCAACTCTGGAAGATTTTTCATTCTGGATCTTTGCTTTTCTCCTAATCCAAAGGAGGGAATATGTATTAACACTCTTCTGGAATTACTCAGCTTTATCCATTTCGAACTCAAAATCTTAATTTTTATAAATAGTTTTTATTATTCTTTTATTATTATTATTCTTTTATTATTATTATTATTATTATTATTATTATTATTATTATTATTATTATTATTATTATTATTAT
>JBBMKC010205100.1:0-13626 GCA_037834085.1 Bipalium vagum
TATTATTAAATATATTTTTATATTTTTTCATACAAGTTTTTAAAATGTATTATTTACTATATAAATTTTTTTTCCTTATTTATTTTTGTAAAATCTTTTTCAAAATAATTTTTTTTCTAAACTGAGCTTGATTAAATTTAATTAATTTGGAATAAATTAAATATTTCTGTATAAGTTTTCTTTTTATAAAAGCTCTATTTATTAGCATTTATATTATTTAGTGAGTTTAATATTTATCAAGTATGATTATGATATCTAAGGCTCAAAGGATAATTTTAATTTTAGAATATTTTATAAATAAAAATTATAGTTAGTTTCATTTTGATTTAAAAATATATAAAGGCAGTCATGAAAATATATTTTTAAGGAAAGTTAATTAAATTAATAAGTAAACATTGCTATTAAAAATTCTCTAATTAATTAATTTTAAAAGAAGTCTCAGTGTAAAATGAAAGAGATCTATTAATTTAAAAATAAAAAAATACAATAATAATAAGAAAAAATATCCTTCAAAAAATATTTACAACAAGCTAAATATAAATTATACAATTGAACAGAAAACTGTATATTATAATAAATAATAAATACGAAAGGTCTCAAGGTAAGAACAAACAAATCCATGGTGAAATTTTCTAAAACATTTAGCATTATTCTATTTCCGGAAAATGTGAAATGTCACAGGGGATTTACTTTCAAAAAATGATAGACAGGAAATGCAATGTACAACTTTTCCACTGATTAATTTATCCTCGAGACGCTTAATATTTAACAAAATATGTTAGACCTGATGATAGAGCTCAAAGATTATTTTCAATGTTGAAAAAGTTTGGATAATAATAACGCTTCCAGGGAATCAGAAAAGAGGGCAGAATATTTTAATAAAGAATTCAAAAAATTGTAAAAATTCATTTATCTGATTTTGAGATTAGAATGGTCCTAAGTAATTAAACCATGGGTTTGTTTCCGTGCTTCTCACTATATGGATTTCAAAATTTCATAACTGGCTCGATTCATGATGATGATCTTCACCACCAAAATCATTACGAACGATTTAATTTAATTTATTAATAATCAAATTTTAATTAGTTAGAATTATTACCATTTTTTACACTTAATTATTCTAATGATCGAATTTTTACTATTTTTCTATTATTAGATTTTATACAGGTTTAGAAATATTATTTATTTAAATAATTTTAGTTTTTCACTGAAAGTTTAACGTAAATCAAATAAATAAAACCAAATAATAAATGCTATAATAAGTATAATTTTTCACAATTTATGATTTCGGATGTTTGTGGTTGAGGTCACCACAATATCATCATTGAATCAAATCTTATTTTCTCGTAATTGTTTATTTATAGGCACAAAAAAGTTTTTATTTCTGGCATAATAAATTCTTGCAGGAGATTTAAGTGATTAGCGATTAAAATTATGACGATTAATGGAACCATTTAATTTAATATATTAGGTTGTCCAGTATGAAATTGCGGATTTTTTATATCAATTTTCAAATTAAAGTTAATCACAAACGTTAACAATAATTTTTTTGTTTCTATATACCAAATTAAAGAATATCTTTCAAACTGTAATATAAATATAAAAGTAGGCATATTAATTTAAAGTAAAAGTTTTTTTATCGTTCTTTACTAGGCATGGTTGATCAACAAATTCGAGTATACATATTATACGAGTTCCTATACCTATTTCCTTAACCACAATGCATCAGAAGCATCTCGAAACATTAATGCTGCATGGGTTGAAGGTAGTATAAGCGAAAAAACAACACAGATATGGTTCAAAAAATTTCGAGACGCGGACCTAAGTCTCCAAAACCAAGACCGCGGAAGACCCAAGTCCCTCTTAAATGAAGCCCAATTGAAGTCAGCTGTCGAAGAAATTACTCGAACAAATGTGAGAGAACTTGCTCAAGTTCTCAATGTGTCCAAATCAACAATTTCCACCAATCTAAAAGAGATTGATAACGTTAAGAAGCTTGATTCATGGATTCCCCATGATTTAACAGAAAATCAACAAAAATATCTATGGTAAATCTGTTCGTCATTAATAAATCGGAACCACATTTATCCCTTTTTTTCTCGTATTATAACATGCAATGAAAAGTGGATTATATACAACAATCGTAGACGATCAGCACAATTGTTAAATGCTGATCAGAAGCCGAAAACCATGTCTAAACCAAGCCTTCACCCCAAGAAGACTATGATAACTGTGTGGCGGTCTGATTATGGCTTAATACATTACAATTTCTTAAAATCATGTAAAATAATTACCGCACAGTCATACTGTCAAGAAATTGAGGCTATGCACACAAAGCTGATTCAAAAACAACCAGGTCTTGTAAGCCGAAAGGGGCCGATCTTGCTTCAGGATAATGCAAGACCACATTTTTCTAAAGTGACCTTACAAAAATTACATGACTTACAGTACGAAGTTTTGCCTCATCCACCTTATTCCCCAGATCTGTCACCTACAGATTACCACCTGCTCTAGTATATGGATGCATTTCTGACTAATAAAATTTTCCTGGGCCAAGGTGCCATTGAAAAGGACATCGCTCAATTTTTCGATTCAAGAAGTTCGGAGTTTTACCAAAAAGGAATTAAATAGTTATTATCCCGATGGCAACAGTGTGTCAAAAGAGATGGGAAATATTTTAATTAATAAAATTTATTTACAAGCTGTTTTTGACTTTTTTAAAATAATATTGAAAATCCGCAATTTCATACTGGAAAATCTAATATATAAGGTATCAGGTGTTGTGTTAGTTATAGATATTTGTTGTGCGTTTTATAGATCCTAATAATAACATTTAATATTTACATTCTTACAGTGAAGGCAATATATAATTTCAAAAAAGTGACTTCTTTTTATTATTCATTGGTTACACTGCCCGAAATTTTTTTTGACCTAGTAATCATTTTTATAATAATATATGGTTTATAATCATATTTTGGTTGACTTCATTGAGAGATTTATATATTCTTTACCAGAAATATTTTTTCTCAAAAAATAGTTTTTTATTTAAATTTCTATATAGAAGTGTAACCATAAAGACTGATATATCATTTATTATTATTTATTAAAATAATATATTTCTTAAAATATGACCAATAAAGTATTATCCTTGTATTTATCCTAACTTTTTCTTAAAATTGTTTTTTAAATTATTATTTCATAATTCTTTAGGGCCTTCTATTTTCAACTCCAGAATGTATACCGTCTCAGGTCGAACTAGTGCGATTATGGAGACATGAAGCCCAAAGGGTTTACTGTGATAAAATGGTTGATCTGGCTGACATGGATCTCTATATGAAAGCCGTGAAAATTTCAATTGGGCAAATATTTCCAGAACTAGGCGACGGTGTAGTTCATACAGAGCCAAATTTATTTTGTCATTTTAGTAAAGGTATGGGAGATAAAGGATATATGATAGTGTCGGATTACTCGAAACTTGTGGAAATTTTGACCGAAGCACTCAATGTATACAATGAAACGTTTTCTGCCATGAATCTCGTTTTATTTGAAAATGCCGTTTTCCATATTTTACGCATAAACCGTATTCTTGAGATGCCGAGAGGAAATGCTCTTTTGATTGGTATTGGTGGAAGCGGGAAGCAAAGTCTATCGAAACTGGCCTCTTATATTGCTGGCTTGGACGTTTATCAACTCGTATTGAGAAAGGGGTTTTCGATGAACGATCTCAAAACTGAAATGGCAACAATATATGTCAAAACTGGACTTAAAAACATGCCAACCGTTTTCTTGATGACAGATGCTCAGATTGCTGATGAAAAGTTTTTGGTTTACATCAATGATTTTCTGGCGTCCGGAGAGATATTAGACCTATTTCCAGATGAAGAGCTGGATCAGATAATAAACGGTGTCAGAAGTGAATGTAAAGCATTTGGTATTATTGATACAAATGAAAATTGTTGGAAGTTTTTTATTGATAAAGTTAGGAGGAACATGAAAGTAGGATAATAGGACTATATTTTGCTTTAATGATCAGAAATATTTTAGATTATTCTTTGCTTTTCTCCAGTTGGAAATACGATCAGAGTTCGAGCTCGACGGTTTCCTGCTTTGGTAAATTGTACTTGCATTGACTGGTTCCATGAATGGCCTCATAATGCTCTCTTGTCCGTTTCAAGAAAATTTCTTGATGATATTGAACTTCTTTCTGTAATACATTATTAGTTATATTGTCATGGATGATCCTTTGATTCAGGATGAAGTCAAAGATTCTTTAAGTGAATACATGGCCTACGTTCATACTACAGTTAATGATGTAAGTCAGCAGTATTTATCCAAAGATCGTAAATATAATTATACTACTCCAAAATCATTTTTGGAACAAATTGATCTCTACAAGAAATTATTGGCTAACAGAGATGAGGAAATCAAGTTAAAAATCTCAAGGTTAGTCAATGGTTTGGAGAGACTTAAAGATGCATCGGAACAAACGAAAGAATTGAAGGTTCAACTTGCTGCTCAAGAAATCGTTGTAGGAGAAAAGACCCAATCGGCTAATGAACTAATAGTAGTCGTTGGAAGCGAGACAGAAAAGGTTCGAGCTGAGAAAGAAATAGCGGCTGGAGAGGAGTCAAAGGTAGCTTTGATTAAAAAAGAAGTTGAAAAAAAACAGCGCGAATGTGAAAGAGATTTAGCAAAAGCTGAACCAGCACTAATAGCCTCTCAAGAGGCCTTGAATACATTGAACAAAGGAAACTTATCGGAACTGAAAGCTTTAGGAACTCCACCACCAGATGTTGTTATGGTAGGACAAGCGGTTATGGTTTTGTTATCTATGGATGGAAAATTGCCAAGAGATAGAAGTTGGAAAGCTGCAAAAGCTGGTCCGATGGCCAAAGTTGATCAGTTTTTAAGTTCACTGATAAACTATGATAAAGAAAATATTCACCCTGTTAGTAAAGCAGCTGCTCTGGTCTATGTGCAGTCACCTTCATTTCAACCTGATGTTATTCGAGGAAAGTCGCTTGCTGCTGCTGGTCTCTGTGCATGGGTTATTAATATTTTGCGTTTCCATGATGTTTACTGTGACGTTAAACCCAAAAGAGACGCTTTAGATGCAGCTAATGAAGAACTACGAGTAGCAGCTGAAAAACTGGAAGTGATCCAAAAACGAATTTCACATCTTGAAGCATCCTTAGACGTTTTAACGAGTCAATTCAAAGCAGCAACAGACGAAAAGTTACGCTGTCAAGAAGAGGCTGAATTTACAGCAAAGACACTTGATTTAGCAAACAGATTGGTGAATGGCTTTGCATCTGAAAACGTTCGTTGGGCTAACCAAGTGAATGAGTTACAGGAACTGGCTAATACTGTTCCTGGAGATGTATTGATAACCACCTCGTTTATTTCATATTTTGGCTATTTTACCAAATTTTTTCGACTTCAATTATTGGATGAGAAGCTGTGGCCCTTTTTGAAGCAACAGAAAATCCGAATACCGATTCGGGACGATATTGACCCTTTGGAATTATTGGTTGATGACGCAATTATAGCAACCTGGAGTAATGAAAATTTGCCCACAGACAGAATGTCAGTGGAAAATGCAACAATTCTTACGTTCTGTGAACGGTGGCCTTTGATGGTGGATCCTCAGTTGCAGGCTGTCAAGTGGATAAAAACAAAGTACGATAAAGATCTTATCGTAGTTAGATTGAATCAAAAAGGTTATCTTGATAAAATAGAATCAGCAATAAAGGCAGGTTCTGTGGTCTTGATAGAAAATATAGCTGAGGACATTGATCCAGTCCTAGATCCTGTGGTGGGAAGACAAACAATTAAAAAAGGACGAGCTATCAAAATCGGAGATAAAGAAATACCTTATGATAGGAATTTCCGATTGATTTTGCAAACAAAATTGGCAAATCCTCACTACAAGCCAGAACTTCAGGCTCAAACGACTTTAATAAATTTTACCGTCACTCGAGATGGGTTAGAAGATCAGTTGTTGGCTGTGGTCGTGAGTAAAGAACGTCCCGACCTGGAAAAATTGAAGTCAGATTTGACTACTCAGCAAAATACGTTTAAGATAACCTTAAAGGCTTTAGAGGATTCTTTATTAGCGAAGCTTGCTTCTTCTGGTGGAAACTTTCTTGGCGATCACAGTCTGGTGGAAAATTTAGAAAGTAATAAAAAAACTGCTAAGGAAATCGAAGAGAAAGTAGCTGAAGCCAAGATAACAGAAAAACAAATCAATGTAGCCAGAGAATTTTATAGGTCTAACTCGGCTAGAGCTTCTTTGATTTACTTTATTATGAATGACCTTAACAAAATTAACCCAATGTATCAATTCTCTTTAAAGGCTTTCAGGATCGTCTTTGAACAGGCAATCGAGAATGCAACGGAAGCAGAGACAGAAAAAGAAAGGTCTCTTAATTTAATTGACAGTATTTCTTTTTCTGCATTCACCTATACCACGAGGGGTCTTTTCGAACAGGATAAACTTATTTTTACGGTCTTAATTGTACTTCAAATACAGATTCTCAGTAAGGAGATCAATCAAAAGCAGGTGGACTTTTTGTTGAAATACCCTGCTATTCCAGATTTGAAAACCCCGGTTGACTTTTTAAGCGACTTAAATTGGGGTGGCATTCAAGCTTTAGCAAAAATGTCAGAGTTCAGAGATTTGGATAAAGATATCGTCGCTTCTGCAAAACGATGGAAAGCCTTCGTGGAAATTGAGGCTCCGGAAAAGGAAAAATTTCCCCAAGAATGGAAAAATAAGTCAGCTTTTGAAAAACTTTGTATGATGAGAGCTTTAAGACCAGACAGAATGACATATGCTTTGAGACACTATATAGCCACTACATTTGGACAGAAGTATGTCGAAGGTCGAAGTATTGAATTTTCCAAATCATTTCAGGAGTCTGGTCCAGCAGTTCCTATATTTTTCATTCTATCTCCTGGAGTAGATCCTTTAAAAGATGTGGAACTTTTGGGAAAGAATATAGGATTCAGTTCTGATAAAGAAAATTTTCATAATATATCTTTGGGTCAGGGTCAAGAAATAGTAGCTGAAGAGGCACTTGACAAAGGTGCCGCAAAGGGTCATTGGGTAGTGTTACAAAATATTCATTTGGTTGCTAAATGGCTGGCAACGTTAGAAAAGAAACTAGAACAATATTCTGAAAAATCTAATGAGAATTACAGGGTGTTTTTAAGTGCTGAACCAGCCGGAAGCCCAGAATACCATATAATTCCTCAAGGGATTTTAGAAAATGCTATAAAAATCACCAATGAACCACCCACTGGAATGTATGCCAACCTACACAAGGCTCTTGACAATTTTTCACAGGAAACTCTTGAGAAATGTGTTAAAGAAGCTGAATTTAAGCCTATTTTATTTGCATTATGTTACTTTCATGCCGTTGTTACTGAACGTAGAAAATTTGGAGCTCAAGGATGGAATAGAACATATCCATTTAATGTTGGAGATTTGACAATATGTGTTGATGTTCTTTTCAATTATTTGGAAGCTAACCCTAAAGTTCCGTGGGAAGACTTAAGATATTTGTTTGGTGAGATAATGTATGGAGGTCATATAACAGATGATTGGGATAGAACTCTGTGTAGAACTTATTTGCAAGAATATATGCAACCTGAACTGGTTATAGACATTCTTTTATTGAAATTAATTAGTTAATTTAAATCACTTAGCTTGAAGGAGAATTAATGTTTGCCCTTGGATTTGCTGTGCCTCCTAACACTGATTATAAAGGCTATCATGCATACATAGATGAAAACCTGCCACCAGAATCTCCCTATCTATATGGGCTTCATCCCAATGCAGAAATTGAATTTCTTACCAAGACATCAGAAAGAGTGTTCAGAACGGTTTTTGAAATGCAGCCTCGAGATATGGATAGCGGTGCCGGTGAAACAGCAAGTCGTGAAGAGGTTCTTAATAATTTGATAGACGAATTACTCGATAAATGTCCAGATTGTTTCAATTTACAGGAATTGCAGGTTTAATAAAATATTTTTTTTATTAAAAATCATCTTTTTTCTTGTTTTCAGTCTAAGCAAGCACCAGAAGAAAGGACACCTTACACAGTGGTTGTATTGCAGGAAACAGAGAGAATGAACATATTGATCACTGAAATAAAAAGATCACTTAAAGAACTAAAGCTTGGCCTAAAAGGTGAATTGACAATAACAAATGATATGGAAATTTTGGGAAACGCTTTATTCTTAGACCAGGTATGGACTTTCTTTCTTACAACATTTTATAATATAAATTCTCTAAATTTACGTATATCATATAATTTTAAAGTATCATATTTACAGATAATGTTTTATGTATAAATAAAGAGAAAATTTTTATGACACGAATAAATGTTAGTTTTATTGAAGCACTATTTAGTTAATATACACAAAATAATTTTTGGATTATGAAAGGAAAATTAAATATTATTAAATTTGTATTGCGGTTAAAATGTTATTACTTTCTTGCCAACATAATATATGGTTGGCAAATAAGTTGGTTTTTATGAAAACATAAAACATCAGAAAAATTATTAGATATATAAAAACTTTAATCAATTATGCATTGTTCATTTTGAATTAATGATCTCCATTTATCTTTCTACAAATGTCATTATTGCTGGTTTTTTTCAAAAAAACGAGTCAAGATGCTTTTTAAGTGATTCATCATCACTGAAAGATATATATCGTTCAATGAATGTTGTCGTCAACTAAACAAATGGTAGTAGGTAGAAGCCACACCTGATGAGCATGGTTGATGAGGCAAAACATTCAATCCAATCGTATGACCAAAATTGGTTGGGGTATGGCTTTGTTGTGCTGAAAAACCAGCGATTTAATTAACATTGTTGGTCATTTTACTTGAATTGCCTAGCACAATTTTTTTAATTGTAAGCAGTTCACAACTGAAGCAATCATTGTGCCAAGTGACAGCAAGTCATAGTAAATGAAACCTATGAAATTCTACCAAACTGAAAGCACTATTTTTCAGGGGTGCAATTTTGCCTTTGATGTCCTTTGTGGTGTTTCGTCGTTATCTCCACATGATCTCTTGCATACCACGTTTTTATAAACAACCAATTTTTCATCTATGAGTTGGTTAGTTGACGTTTCAGCTGTGAATCACAGATTGAATTGAATGCTGTAACCTATTTTACGTAAATGATTTACCACAGACATGTGCGATTCTTAAGACATATTTTTATAGATTATTATCTGGTTAGTGCTTGACTCAATTTCTCAGGAGGAACGGAGCGGTGTGATAATTTTACATTAAAATCTTCATCACTGAATTTTGCAACCATTTCCGGTCCACACGATATGTATGCAATATATCCTCATATATTAATTATAGAATACATGATAATTTTTTAAAACCATCAGTAGCTCGTTTATCATTCTTAAAGTAGCACAAACAAATGTCTGAAATGAGCATAAATAACTTTCATATAAATTTATTTAAATATTAGATAAAAAATAATTTTTTGAACAAAAAATTATTTATAACAAATAAATAGAGGTTTTTAAATTTCACGTTAACATTTTTTTCAAACTACAGTGAAACCTGTCCACGTTGAGCACCACTGGGGCTGAACATTTTTGCCCAAATTATAGAGGTTTCATGAAAACAAAAGCCAATATTTAATTTTTATTAACAAATTTTTAAACCATTGCCAACCAAGGTTATTTAAGTTTTCATCGATAGCTTTACTTTTATGCCGATCTTTTTATTAACAAATTCATTTTTGTTATAGTTCATACACTCTTCTTTTCTTTTCTTAATATTTCCTATAATTCCTTTGCTATCACCAACGTTTTGAGCTGCCAACCGTTCGCTGTTTCCGTTTTCTAGAAATTTCACTAAATTAATTTTTTCTTCATTATTTAATTCCTACATTTGAAATTTGTTTTGAAATTGTGTTGATATTTAAATACATTAATAAATTAAATTTTTTCCTAATTTAAATGCCCATTTAAAATAAAATTTTAACATAATCCTGTCCATATCATAACTTATGTATGTGCCCAATTAAGCCAGAAACCACATACACGTATAAGGATAATTTTTTTCTGTTTCTAAATAAAGAATCAACTTAAGCAGGTGCCCAATTAACAGGTTTCACTGTATAAACAAGAGTTTAATTTTATTCTTGAAAACCAAAAGGACTGATTTAGCAATCCAATAAATCTTTAATATTACAAAATTAAATTAATTTTTATTTTCATCATAATAATAATTTTTCTAATCTTGAAAATATTAAAAATTATCATATATTTGTTAAATTTTAATAAATGAAATTAATCGCTTAGGTTCCTCTTTCTTGGGAAAGAGTAGCTTATCCAAGTTTGTTTACACTTGGGTTGTGGTTTGCGGACTTATGCATTCGTATTAAAGAGCTTGATTCTTGGGTTCAAGATTTCTCTCTTCCAGGATCAGTTTGGTTGAGTGGTCTATTTAATCCACAATCATTTTTAACTGCAGTGATGCAACAAACAGCTCGAAAAAATGATTGGCCTCTCGACAGAATGTGTATCAATTGTGATGTGACTAAAAAACAAAGAGAAGAAATGGGTATGGCTCCCAGAGAAGGGGCTTATGTGCATGGATTATATATTGAAGGTGCCCGTTGGGATGCACAAGGCGGTGTAATTACCGATGCTAAACTGAAAGAATTAGCTCCTATATTACCTGTTATATTTCTTAAAGCTATTCCTGTTGATAGACAAGATCTTAGAGTAACATATGCTTGTCCTGTTTACAAAACTAAAATTAGGGGACCAACTTTTGTTTGGACATTTAATTTAAAAACAAAACAAAAGGCCTCGAAATGGGTCTTAGGTGGAGTAGCTTTACTATTGCAGGTCTAAGATTTACTTCAAGACTTAAGATGACTATTGAATTATTGACTGATTTTGAATTTTAAAGAATAAAAAATATTAAAATTTTAAAGATTTTTAAATTTTTTTTCCAAAGTATTCTAATTTATATTTATCAAACCAAGTGTCTCTTAGATATTTGAATTAGATTATTATTAACCTGAAAAAATAAAAGCTTTGTTAATATACTACAGTTATATACATACAATTAGTATCCTTATTTAATCAACCGGAAAAGAGTTTTGCTACAAGCGGATAATGCTAAACCGCATACCTCGCGGAAATCAATGGAAACCCTAACCCTAACCCTCATTTTTTATGGAACACCCTAATAATATTAAATTTTGTGAAAATGCTATTATATACAAAAGTTAGAATATAAAAATCATGAAAAAATAATTTATAAAATTCATTATATTTGGAAATAGTTGACTTAAAATTAAATATATTAAATAATATATACAGTGTAGGAAGTAATACCGGACAATTGACAAAATTTTAATTTAATAAAATTCGGATGATAATTTATCATATTAATATATATTTTGGTATTAATGCTGATGTATAAGTTACCAGTCCACTTGATACTAATCTTCATGGACTTGTCTTGGCAGAAACATTAGGCAGAATTTTACTTTCTATTTTTACAGGGGTTGTGAACATGTCACTTTCGCACAGTCGCATAATGTGCCGCTCATTGTGAGGACTTGTAATTTTAATATTTATGCACAATTCTCTTAGATTAAGTTGACAGTGGTCATTGTCTCTCAGGACAGAATCTTACAGAATCTTCGATGTGATTGTAAATGATTTGTGTAGTTCCATCTAGTATTGAATTTCAGGAAATACATTCGTCCGCGCTGAAAATCGGTTAATTCTTTACTTTTTCGTATTTTGATAAGTAAACCATAAAATATATTTATTTGATTACTTTATGACTTAAGAAAAATGATATTATAGTTCATAAATTGTATATAAATCAATAAATACCGAATTGTGATATACATAAGTGACATATATTGTAACATAAGTTTGTAGCGTTTTTAAGCTAAAACTCAAACCCAAAATGAAGACACACATTGATTTAAGTGTTCAAATGTTTACCATTCTGTTCCACTACATTTAGCCATATTTGAGGAAGCTTCATCAACCAATCCTTCCAGAATGTATCATTTTTTGAGTTGTGTCGGTCCAGTTCGTTTTTGCAGTCCTCTGAATTTTTGACATTTTCCAGCAAGAAAATTTTTGAGAAATCTGAATAAATGAAAATCGGAAAGTGCTATGTCAGGCGAATATGACGGGTGACACGTGAGGTCGGGTCTTATTTTGGTGGAAAACGAAAGCCTTCCGATTGGTCAATGAAGGGCGCGTCTAATCGATTGCAGCTATTAAACGATTTAACGTCTGCCTTGAGGAAGGAATTCGTAATATATTACTTAATTCCAATCTCACCAAATGCAGAGTAGAGTTTTCTTTGAATGTAATTCAGGTTTTGAGGTGGTTTTTTGAAGCTTATTAATTTTGACCAAGACTTTTAAAGTTTTGAATTATTAAAAAAACCCATTTTTCATTGTACTGAATTGTTCTTTTCAAAATGGGTCGGCTTTTTTTCTTATAAGTAAGGAACTCTAAATGGAAACACGAACCATTAATTGCTTCTCAATCAATTGATGAGATATCCAAAGATCATAACGATTGATGTACCCAAGTGTCTTGAAATGCCTTGAAACACTCATTTTGGATATCTTGAGTCTTTCTGCGATGGTTCTTGTTGTCGAATAGGAATCTTTTTCAATTATTGATTCTATAGAATCGACATCTACGATATGAGACCTACCATAGCGCTCTATATCTTCTAACTCAAATATATAGCTTTTGAACAGCATACATCACCGATGGGCCGTTCTTTCGGCAACTGAATCTCTATAGACGGTGCAAATCTTCTTTACAGTCTCCGAATCACTTTTACCTTTCGGCAATAAAATAGTATAAGATTCCTAAAATGCATTTTATTTTGTTCTATTTTAAAATAATATTAAATTTTAAAAAATCAAATCGAAAATACTTTCAATTAATGCGTTTAAACAATAGGTTTCAGGAAATGTATAGATTATTATATTCAAGATTTATATCTCATTTTGATGTTAAAACATAGTTGTATAAAAACGCTACAAACTTATGTCACAACCTAATAACATAATATCAGTAAGATAAATTGTCAACATTAAGTAATAAGAAATACACGTACATAAAGGAAAAATTAAAAAACAGCGTAAGTAATACTGAATAAGTTATACATCAACTGAAATCAAGCCACAGACTACATAGATAGTTGATTGAAAATAAATATCCTTCTTTCAAAATAAAGAAAGAAAGAGAGAAGAATTAAAAATGTATTCCATACATTCTAGAACATTTTTCAAGGATTATTATATTTCCTTAGAATACCATAAGACATTTTGTGTTAATCATGGTATATTCTGATAGTTGACAGAAAGAGTTGCTGAGCAACTTTATATTATAATTAATACTATTTATTACAACTACCCGTAATTCTTAGCCATCGAGTGGTTATATTATTGTGGAGTATCCCACAATAAACATTTATTTATTGACAATTGTGATTATTTTTGTGTTTTATTTTTATTTTTTATGTAAGGATTTGTGAAAGACAAAAACCCTACTCTTTAATTAAATAAAATTAGTAATTAT
>JBBMKC010205111.1:0-13625 GCA_037834085.1 Bipalium vagum
TAATAATAATAATAATAATAATAATAATAATAATAATAATAATAATAATAATAATAATAATAATAATAATCATAGTACTAGAGGTAATATTAATTTTAAAATTTTTATTATAGTATTATTATTATTATATTTATTAAATATTATTATCATTATTATTGATATTATCTTAAGGTACTTTTAATATTTTACACAAAATTTACATAATAAAATAATTTATAATTCTATTTAAAGACTTCCTATTATATCTTAAAATTCATTAGAATAACCACATAATTCATATTTAAAATGCATACAATTAATATGAAATGAAATGGGAATTAAATTTATTAAAAGGTTTGTTAAATTATTTATTACAAATATTATTAGGTCAGAAAAATGAAGTCTAAATTTATTTTTTCATTCTCTGTTCTGAACAAGACACAAATTCCTAATATATATGTATTCACATATTCAATAAGCAAAATAAGTAGGTTTCACTTTATTTATCTTGACTGGTAGAAACGAAATTGATTGTTTGGAATTGAAATGCAAAATTGAAATTTGACTTCCAGTTGTTAAATATTAATAAATTTCTTTTAATAATCATTATTAATTATTTTGTTTTTAATTCAATAAAACAATAATTTTAATAATGTGACACCTATAAAATCTATAAATAATATGTATATATTTAATATATTTTCATATTTAATATTCTTACAAAAATGTTCCGTTCTCCTTTTATTCGAATTTTCAATTTTTTTATAGCTTTTCAGTTTTCAATGTCTAAATATTCTTGAATTTATTTGGATTCTTTCACCCTAGATTTAATTCATGAATAATTAATTCTACTAAGAGAAAGTTGTTGAAATTTGAATAACATTTATTTTATATTAAAATAAAATTCATAGAATGACTTGAGAATTATAAAATTTAAAATAAAAATGTTTATAAATAATACGCAAATAAAAATTCCGCCAAATGGTTTTATAGAAATAAATAATCGTTTAAAATAAAATTTTAAAATGTATTAATTATATATTTAAAACGTATTAAAAAATTCCAAAATTTTTAAAAATTATATGACTCTTATAATGGTAAATTTTTACAGAAATTACAAAAAAAGTTATATGTGCAAAAAAACAAATAAAAACAATTAATTTTTCATATTGAGAATATTTTTTTATTTTATTTCGTTTATTAATGAAGATTTTCGTGGTATTGTGGCGATTTAGATTAAGTCCATTATTAATTAAATAAATAAATGTTTACATATTTAATTTTATTATTTAACTAATTACTTTAAACTGTTTCGTTCATTCAATCATTCTTTTACTTTTCCTTAAAACAATAACAAATGAATATTTTTAAAAATAGAAATCTTTATCAGATAAAAAAGAATATTATTTAATTTTTTATTTTAGGTTTTTATGACTTGTATATAGGTAATATTAATTTCCAATTTATTCTCTATTGGAATCTTTAATTCATTAATTTTATTCAAACTGTACTTCCAGAACTTTTTTCTTGGAACGGTTTGTTTTTTATAATTAATTTTGTGAACATTGTCTGTTAATGCATGTATTAATTAAAAATTGGATTTCCAAGCACTGGTCGACATTTTTGATATTTTACTGGATTTGTTTTTCTAAGTATATATATGGATTATTTTTCAAATGCACACTTCTTAAAAACATTTTTGAACACACAAAATTTTATTTATAATACTCTTAATACATGTTTCACTCAGATCTTCTTCAGTCAATTTTAACATTCTCTTCCATTATTTTCAAATGACATTACTATCATGATTTTTAAAAAATTATCTTCATTATTACTGGATAAAATTTGAAAAACCTGTTTTAACATGAAAATTTTCAAAATTCACAAATAATTTTTTTATTTCTATTTCTAAAAATTTTCCAAATATTTAGGTATATTTTTTAAATTTTTTTTTTCAAAATATTTCTATTTTGTAAATTATTTTCTGGTTTTATTTTTTTAATTGGCAATGATTCGCATATTTTTCGTTCTTTGTCATTATCAAAGCTGTTCATTATCACACAAAATTCATTTTCATCTTACATTAAGAGCTGAAAGAATTATTTCTGCTGTTTTGTATAACAATTTGTGATAGGTTTCAGCAATTATAGGGCGAAAGTAAAAAATCATTTTTCTTGCTTGTGAAAACGATATAACTAAAGAGGTGAGATGAGATACGTTGATGAGATAAAATTTGCATAAAATTACTTTAGAATGATAATTTTGAAGTAAATATAATCAATGAAACCCAGTGTAACTTTAAAATAATTTTCAGAAGAAAAAAATATTTCATCACCATTATCACACTTGATGATTCCCCTTTTTAATCGAATATTAAAATATTTATATTATTATTTCATTTAATTATTTATTTTTATATAATTTGTTTATATTAATCATAAGCTTTCTACATATTAATAATTTCTGTCTATTAATAATATTTCTAAATGGTATCACTTAATTTTTCATATTTTATCGTTATGTTTTCATTTTATATTTTCATATTTCAGATAGGTTGACTAAAATTAATCGTTGTAACAATGAAATTAATTAACAAAAACAAAGGAATTTATTTCTAAATTTATTATTCATAACCGAAAAAATTGAAATATATACTGAAAAACTGAATAAATATTTACCAAAGAATATCTATAATTTTAAAAAAAAATTATCTTTAATATAATATCCAATCCATGAACTCAGAAAAAGTTTAAAACGCACTGATAACTGTGATTTCCTTTAATTTAACACCATTTCCACTTCTATGCCAACAATACATAGTTTATTGAAGTCAACAGGAAAGTCACTTAGAGTTGGCCATAATCTATGTTACTTTTTAACATAACGATAAATATAGGGCTGTCAGAATTTCATTCCCTCGAATGGAAATTGAGGTACTTGCATTTGCATATAACTTAGCTATTGTTACCAAAGATATTGGAGATCTGCAACAAATGGTGAATGATGGGTTCCATCTTATCCAATAGCAATTAAAGAAAGTCAACGCCTGCAAATCAGCATCAACAGCAGTATTATACTCAATAACATGGATTGGGAATAGTACAGATGTTTAGGTATATATAGATGTTTTGAAATCGAAAGAAAACTCAATTATGACTATGAGTAAGTGAGGATCTATTATGCAAAATATGAAAAAAGTAGGCTATACCCATGATCAATCGGGTAAGCTTATAAAACATATTTTTATCCAACACTATAAAACTGCGTTAACCTAATTAAAATGTTGTGACACAATAAGCAAAAGTAATGGTACCCATTGTGATTTTCATTTTATCCTCAGGGACCATCTCCAACAAATTATGTCACACTCGCCATCATCTCCCATTTGATACTTAAAGTATTCAGTCGAATAATGTGGACTGGGTATTTCAACATACGATGAGTATATAACCCAGTAAGTCATACAATTTCGTCTTGTACTAAACACATCAAACAAGCAAATATTAAAACTCTTCTTAGATTCCTTGAGAACTTAATCAAAGAAAACAACAGCAGATTTGAATATTGACCGATTAAATAAAACAGGTAATTATGAGCTGCAAATATGCTGATGGTCCAAGATTATTATGGCTAAACGATATTTTGAGAAGTATCGCAACATCAACATATCCCACCAACTGAACAACAGCAACGGTAAAATCATCACAATTATTGAAGCCAGGACTAAAAGATAATATTCATAAATTCGGCAAAATTCCTGTTGTTTTAGAATTGAGGTAATTTCTGCAGCACAGGAATACTCGGATAAACAATTGTCTTGAACGTTCGTATAAACATAAAGATGAAAGAAAACCTCTGCAGTACAAATATTTGGTTGTGTAAAAAAGTTTAATTTTCTTCTATCAAAATAATTTTTTCTTTTAAAAAAACTCTTAAAAATGGTACTTTATGCATAAGTTTTGGACTGATGATCTTCCGATGATGAAAAAACTAAAATATCTGGTAATTTCATAAACTGGTATGAGAAGGAAGAAGTTCTCTCATACTTTCTACGAAAGAAAAATACATAACGATGTAAACGATAATAAAAAGAAAATCCAAAAATTGTAAAATGTAAAAAAAATGAAACAGAAAATGAAGGAAACTCAAATTAGCTAATAAACACATGGTAGACTACAGATAAATTAACATGATATATTCTTTTTGTCATATCTACCTCTTTTTCAGATGCCCCATACATGTCTTAGGTTTTATTTTAGATTTCTGGTTTTATAATATAACTGATAACGATAATTAAAACAAAATGATAATCAGTTTGGTATTAACCGATAAATAAGGTACTTGACCAATAATATTTACCGAAAAAATTGGTAAACATAAATGTTGATTACCCTTCAAAACGTATAAATTAGAAAATATAGTTCTAATTATAATAATCTTTTTTAATTTGCTTTATTAAATTGTTTTAATAGTGATTTTAAAATTGTCATCGGTAAATATTTTTCTGAAATTCTCCGATGTTCTTCAATACTTTTAAAGACTGTTTAAAATAACGACTTTTTAATTAAAAGTTTTTTTAAAAATTTTTTAAAAAAATCATTTATCTAATTATTATTAAATAATTACAACAGGCTGATTGATGAAGTCCAAGAAATCCGAGAATCTATTAGCAATCTTAGACATCAGCTGCAACAGGCTGAAGCGACAATGCAGCATCTGCTATTAAGCAAATCTAATCTGGAGCACGACCTTGATGTCAAGACCAATTCTTTATTTATTGATCGAGAAAAGTGTCTGGGAGCTAGAAAAACATTTCCAATGCCTATTCCAGTGCTTTGAGTTCTAAGAATTCATGCAACAAGAACTTACATATCACTTAGATTTTCTTTCATATTTCATAAAGACGATGAGAAGACTATTTGTTTACAATGTTATCATAGGTTTTTAACTGATCTTTCGGATATTTAATTGATTTGATCGAAATTTATTACATATTTATATTGTTGAATAATAATAAATCATTTCTTTTAATTTTTTTTGAATAATGACATAAATATTTGAAAAAATAATTAATAATAATTAAGTAAAAATAGATAAAATAATCTTTATAATAATAATATTCACTCAATAATTAATATTGTTATTATGACTTATGGATTTTTTTGTAAATATAATGCTTACATGAATAAAATACTTTATTTTAATATATTCATATATGTATAATTTTTAAATATAATTTTGTAATATGTACTTACATAAAATATCTGATATTAGGGTTTCATAAAAATAATTTTCTCTTGTGATAAGTGTAAAGTGATAATAGGGGCTTACTAGCTGAAGGAAGTCACAATTAAGTATTATAATTAAAGTAATTATTTTTCTTGATTTTTAAGACTTTCTAGATTCTAGAAGCACTTAATACAATATATCTGACACCAGAATTGAAAATATCGTACAAACAATACTATTAAGAGAAATAAAACCAAGACTTTTAAATGTAGGAGATAAGGTTCCCAAAGACTGTTTGAGATTTTTCAAGGCTAAGTGCAAAATTTTTTTATCCATATGCATGCTCGTTTTACTCAGTGTACCAGAACCAATTTTCCTTTCTATTGTTACAAGATGCTTTTCCATAATCAAGAGGCAATGTACAGCTCCTTTTGATGTTTAAATTCCATAGGCAACATTTTATTGACTATTTTTCGTTCAGAAAATTCAGATTTTTAAAATGCTGTAGCGATTTTCTATTGATAATTGTTTTTTTTTAAGCTTAACTTTGTTGCCTAAATGAAAAGTCACATTAAACCAACACAATAACGCTTAAAATTGTATAAAATACTTGAATAAATCGCGAAATAATTCAAGAATTATTGATAAAATATTGATTTTCGATAAATTCGTATTTTTTAGTGGCCAAGCATTTTTTTCATTCCATTAAGTGATAAAACAGAGCAAAAATGTTTATAAAGCTTTCTAATATGAATACGAGTTATCAGTATTGATATTTACATAAAAATTAAGCCAAATGAAAATGAGCAGCTTCAATAAAAGAAGAAAAAATTAAAAAAACATTTTTTTCAGAAAGAAAAAAATATTTTTTCAATAACCTACAGTAACAGCATCAATAGAAGAGTGTTTGGTTGTCTTATTGCATAAAACAAAGCTTACTTATCATTTTTTTCATTAAATAATAAAAATTTTACTTTTTTTCTTTCACTGGCCTGCTTTTCAATCCGAGCAGTGTATAATAAACAAACTCGTAAAGACTAAAAAAAGGATTGTTACACAATTTCCTAAATTATTGTGTTTCGGAAAAATCCGATAGGCTTGAATATGAGAATAAATATAATGAAACTAAATTTAAATATATTTTAACTATATATTTATTAAATTATATATTCTTACAGTACATATAAAGAATAGACAGACGCAAATCAATTTCCTCTCGAAAAATCCTAACATTAGATTTCAGTTTGCCCATCAGTATCTGACCTCTTACCTACCGATACCTTTTGTGAGATTACGCCATTTATGCCGAAACTCGTTAAAGTTAGTTTTTTTTAAATTCGTTCCTTTAAGTTTAGACTTAATATCGGTCAAATAGCGTTCAATCGGACGTTATTTTGGATAATTTGGTAAATTTGCTTCTTTTGGGACTACGTTGATGTCGTTGGTGTACGAATTCTTGAACTTCTCGAACATAAAGAAAAGTTTTCAAATCTGGCCAAAATGATAAAGGCGCAGTATGAAACTCAATAAATGGAAGCATTAGTTTCTTTACACACTCTAATGTACAGCCCCGCCAAAAGTCTTTGGCCACCATGTACAAAAGCCTAGTTTATCTTTTAGTTATTTATTCTTTAGTTATTTATTTTTTTATTAAATTATTAAAATATAATTATAAATGTTCTTGTGAACTTATTTCTAACGTCGTTAATGTTCTTTACATTTGTACTTAATAAATATTAATGACTAGAATCATATAAATGCTTTTTTCTAGAATTTTAAGAGTGGCCAAAGACTTTTGGCAGGGATTGTAGATCTCGGTACTGGCTGTCCCTTTAACTACAAGTTCTTTTCTTTTTCGTCCACATAAACACATGGCTTGCCATATAAAATATTTGATGCATACTTTGATGTTTTCTTACAGGAAAGCCTTTGATTGATTCGAACTAAAATTGCTTTTAAAAATTCATGTAAAGATAATTTTATGAAAATTTCAAATAATGTTTTCACCATGTGATGTATACTAAATTTATAGGTGGAATATGAAGAAAAGCCGCATACATATTTTTATAATACCATCAAGAGTCTTGAAAAAAAAATATTTTAAACATTAAAGCATCATATTTTTGTAAGTAACTGTTAACAAAATGTGGTCAAGTATTACAAAACAAAAGAAATATTGTAAAATAAAAATGGAATGTAACACAAAATAATTTTAAAATGTCAAAGTGCACACCTTATTTTTTAAAAACATTTTATTGAGGTTATCAAGGTTTTTAATAACTAAAAATTATAATTATTTAATACTATATATATATATATATATATGAATTTTTACATATTCATCATTACAGAAATGAGATATAAAGATATAAAGGAATTTTTTGTTTCAAAAATGTTAAAAGACTTAAAGAATTGTGAATCGAAATAGTTCTCTCTTGGATAAAAAAGATTCAATCTTAGAAATAAATTAACAATAATTATGAGATATCAACTCAACGTGAAATTTCTATCAGACCATAGGGAGCAGAACAGAGTAAAAGAAACAAACTTAATAATTCATCTGAAAACGCGAAATTTTACAAATACAGCGTAAAAACATAAGTTACGAACTGTAATTTACTTTTACTATACTGCACTAATCATTGTTGATCTTCAGAATAATTACAATATTATTAATTTATTTCTCACGTAAAAAATTATTAATTCAACAATTATTATTATGAGAAATATATTAATATATTTCTTTAATTGCTAAAACCAAATGCAAATCAAACGTAGTACTTTCGAACATGAAAAAGTGCTCAGACTACTCTTCCGATCATATCTTTGTGGTGAGATCAAATGTCTTTTATCAATTTCTTTAATGATTGATTATAATGATTCGAACCACTTGTTCTATTATTTAATTAATGAGAATTTTCTGTGCTACAGATCTTAAGCACAGATCATTTTAAGATCAATTAATATGATTTTCATATAAATATATATGAAGTAGATACATTGGGCACAATCATTGTCATAGGAAAATGGTTTAAGTTATAGTTAAAAATATTTATTTATTTATATTATTTATTTATTTAACACATTTTCTTATTACAATTTTAATATCAATGACGTTAGAAAAACTGATAAATATTTGTATTACTTTACGAATGACAGTAAATAATAATCTTTCAATTTTAATACAGAAATAATATTAGTTAATATTTTCCTTGACAATGTTATGCGCCTTTGATAAAAATCTAAAATGAGGAATGCAATTACAATTCTTTATATATTTATTTAGAAATTAATTCATTCAAAATATAAAAAACAGAAAATAAAGAGAGTCTGTGTAGATAAGTGTAATTTAAAATTATTGATTTCTTTTATAAGATCACCTTAAAGGTATTAGGCAACTTCCTTTTGTTTAAGTATTTAATTTTAGTATCAATTCACGAGAAAAAAATATTATATCACAAACGTTAGAAATTATAAAGAAATAAAGTTAAAAAGAATAAAAAAACAGATTTAAAGATTGATAATTATTTTTTTGTTTTAGGATATATGGATGAACAGTAATATTCATTCCTTCCTTCCGGGATTGATCTCTGGATATTATAAACGTGACTTTTCTAATGCCTGTTTCAATCACACCGACTGAGAATGCAGCTTATAATGTTGTTATAATGTACTTAAGCTAAGCTTAAAAAATATGTAAATAGCACTAGGTCTCTCAACCGTAATCTTTCACTGATTTTTTGCTAATTTTGTACTGCCTATTTAATTTTGAAAAGTCTATTGATTATTTTTGTTTATCTTCACCGACTTGTGGCAAAATAAATATTATTTTTTGTAAATATTTAATTTTCTTTTTGTAAATGAAAATTAAATTAAAGATCAATAGTTGGAAATTTCATTTCTTCTCTCAAATCGTTCTTTATTTAAAATCAAAAATTGCAATTAAATAAAATATATTTATTTTAGTATATTTTTCTCAATAAAATATCTTCCAAGAGACAGTTTCAGAAATTGTTACTGATTTCAAAATTCAAACCAAAACAAATGTAAAAAAACAAAAATTAAAACAAAAATAAAATTTCTGAAAAGTTCTATTTTCAAAAAATAAAAATATACAAATTGTAAGCATTATATTATTTTAAAAACATTTTCAGTAACTGATCTGTTTTATTAAAGTTCAAACTATTTACGAATTTTGAACATTTTTGAGTAGCTTAAATATTCAATGGCTTATTTCACAGTTTCTGAAAATCGTAGTTTAGATTAGTGGTAGGTAAATATTTTAATTTGTAGAAATTAATGACAAATTATCTCACAAAAACTGTTTATGAAAAAATTTTAAGCTTCTTGATAATAATCATTAAAATTGGTGTACAAATCCATTGTAAGTAGTCCTGGTAAAAGTCTATTATCAGATAATTTAACTTTCATTTAAGATATGATTATTATACATTTGTCTCTTGGGAAAGGTGACTTTCTTAGATATAAATTCATGATGAAGACATTTCTTAATGAGTGATAAAAATCAGTAAAATTATAATGGTAATATTGCTTTTTAATTTTTACAAAAATTTAATGGAAAAAGAAAATATCAAGTTTTCTTTTAATTTGTCTATTGTACATAAAAGTACAAAACGCTTATTGTTTTCTTTGATATCCAAGGTATCATTATGATCGAATTGGTATCCAGTGGTCAGACCGTTAACTTACATTATTATAAAGAAGTTTTGAAAGGGTTGCGTGACTATGTCAGAAGGAAGCGTCCTATGTTGTGGAAAAACGGGTGGATTTTTCACCATGACAACGCTCCACCCCACAAAGCGTTATCAGTCAAGCTTTTTTTGAGCAGCAAAAATATAACTGAACTTGAACATCCTCCATACTCTCCTGATTTAGCACCTTGCAATTTTTTTTATTCCCAAAAATAAAATCGGCTCTTAAAGGTGTGCATTTTGCAAGTATGGAAGAAGTGCAGACTAGGACGACAGAGCTATTACGCAACCTGACGATTGAAGACCTCCAGCATTGTTTTGAAAGGTGGAAAGAACGTTTGCAGATGTTTGTGAATTGTGATGAATCATATTTTTAAGGAGACCATAAATAGTTTACATACTTTGTGATTAAATAAAACTTACAGCACCAGTGTCGTCATTTTTGTGTCGCACCGTGTAGGTATCACAAAAATTGACGGTTTTATTTGCAGATGACTGTGTAAGGCTGGTTATTTTTGAACCAAAAATTGATTGGTTTTGCTGCTATCTTTATAAAATTATAGGTAATTTCTTAAGTGAAGTTATAAATGAAAAATTCCCTTTCCTTAATAAAAATTTAGCAGAAATAACATCAAGGCTAATGAATGTCATCTGTTTATTTGCAGTGTGTTGAGCACAACTCAGTTTCGTTGAGAATCATTTACTTTTGATATTTAGACTTTCAATTTCTTTAGAAGACAATATCAGATCCAGACCCTCTCAGTCTTCTCATTGCGATGAATTTATGAATTTATTATTATTAGAGCATGAATTAGTTAGATGGTAATCCCCATGTAGAATAGACAATTTTACTAAGTGTACTGATACTTCTCGTGATTTGATCTAATGTACTCTTACTGAAGTTCATTTCAAGTAGAATAAAGCAAAGCAGATTTGCACACATTTTGTCACAAGAGTAACTCAAAAATCGGGTCTAAAAAGCAAAACTAATTCTTTAATTCTTTGAAAATCATCATCACAAAATTTTTACTCATCGATGAAAAGTGGATATATCATCGGACAATGAGGATGAACCAGTCCAACAACATTTTTGAAACTGATTCCCAAGAAAGATCACATAAAGCATGACATCTGCAACACGAAAAAGACTCAATGATCATTGCCGTGTTTACATCTGTATGGAAGTTTCGTTTAGATTTCCTTCTTTTCGGTGAATCTGTCACAAGCGGATATTACCTTAAATTCATTTGGAAAATGATTTACCTTCAAACGCCATGCGTCTTCAGTTCTAGCAACCGATATTTTTTCATACAAGAGTGCTCGTCTTTATTATATTTTTGTATTCAGATTCCTTGAAGAAAAAGAAATAACTTTTTATATCAGCCATTCTACAGTTCAGAATTTAATCGGTGGATGTTTACCAAAATGAAAAGAAACTAATATTGTCAAAGTTTTCTATCCTCAGATGAAGTTAAAACCTACATGACAAATGTTTTGCAAACACTATCTTTAAATGACCTTATCCACCAGTTCCAATTGTTGAAAACTGAACTTCAATCTATCATTGACGCACAAGGTCGATACTTTTGATTTACATAGTCTATGATTCAGAATAATTTTTCTATTTGTAAATACATGTATGTGAAAGGAATTTTGGTCCCACCATAGTTTTTAATGAATTGAATTTGAAATTTTCACCTTGTTAAAATAATCTAATTTAGTAAGATTAGATTTTTGTATGGGCATTATTTAAATAAATAAGAATAATTTATGAATAATAAGAAGTACTCATATTACATTTAGCAATATGACTGGAATCACAAAGAAAAAGTTCATCTAACTATCAGACTTTGAATGAGCTCAAATAGTTTGACTTTATGAAGGTGGGATAAGTTTCATAAAAATTGACATTTTGAAAGAATTCGTTTTACGGGCTTGCAATGTGTGGTGTATGGAAGGCTTGAAGCATTGCCACAGTGACTTTGGACAAAATCGAAGCACCAAAGAACTTGAATATAGACACATTTATCTCTTAGTTGCTAGTGACAAACTTATGTCGACCACAAATTGACATGATTGACAAAATTGGAAAATGATTCTCAGAAAAAAGGTGTCTCTCAGAACTACATATCGAAGATTGAGTAGTATTGGTCTGCGCTCATACTATCTAAAGCAAATTTTACCATACTTACATCATAAAGTCACAGGATTTTTGCTCATGTTAAGAAAGACGACATTGGACTGACAACTGGAATCACAACATCTTTAGTGATGAATCAAGTTTCCATTTATGGCAAGGTGATGAGCACGTAAGAGTAATACATTAAAGAGGTGAACAAAAAATATTGACTAAATGATATGAATTCACAAAGAAGTTATATGTGGAATTATGATAAAGGGTGCCATGTGAATTGGGTTCCTATCGCCCCTTGGTTTTATCATGAGTAATTTGAATGCTCTTTGATACATTGATGAAATTCAGAGATCTACTTTGTTACTGAGACTTCCATTAATTAACATTTCTATGTAGTAATTTTCAACAGGACAATGAGATACCGCATGCCACCAGTATAAACTGAGAGTGACTGCAAGAATCAGAAGCTAAAATAATAACTTGGTCAGCATATTCATTAGTTTTTTCTGCTATTGAACATACATAAGGAATAAAATGGGTTGTAAGCTACGGTCGTTCGTTGATACTCTTAAATGTTTGAATAAATTAAAAAATCAGCTCCAATAAATATCAAGAGGAAATAAATCTTATAATTAATATTATGCTAAGAAGAATCCAAGATTCTGCAGTAAACTCGGTGAAATGACTCGTTATTGATATCTCTATATATTTTCCATATAAATTTATTGATTTCATGCAATTTTATCAAATATAATTAATTTTAGTTATATTATAATTTTTTTGTGATATCTTTTTATTGAAAATGAGTATATAGTTTTTTCCTCTTAGCTGATATACTTTTGATCATCATTGTATTCATATTTGCATTTATTTTTCTACTCTTTGTCTACTTCGGTTTACTTATACAAAAATCGAAATATTTATTATTAAATTTATCTTTTCTGGTTTATTGCAAATAAATCCTTTATTTCCAAACAAGAAATTCAACAAAAGAATCTAATCAATATTGAATTCAAAAAAATTTACAATCACCCATAGCTCAAATGAAATCTTTTAAAATCTTATTTATTTTTCGCAATTTTGAAATTCCCATGTATTTTTTCTGATCACAAAATAGTTTGGAACATATTATAAATCGGCTTGTTACTGGACTCATCACTAGGCATGGTTGTTCTTAAATTTAGCAACTTAAAAAAAATAACAAATGCTTTAATTCAATAAATGACACCAGGCTCCTTAACTACCATGATGCTAAACGCTAAGAAAATTCTACTAGTGAATAAGATAATAGAAAATAACAAGGAATAATCAAATATAATTTCAATTCAGATCAAATTTTCGATGAAAATTGTAATACAAGAAAATGTAATAATCAAAAAAATAATTAAATTTCTAGTAAAATAAAAAATAATAAAATTAGGAATTAGAAAATATACAGTGTAACCCGTTTAATATCACCTCGCTTAATATCACGACCTGTTTAATATCACAGTACAACGAAAAACATTTATCTAACCCCAATAAAGTAATAGACTTTTGCCCGCTTAATATCACCTCGCTTTATATCC
>JBBMKC010205122.1:0-13623 GCA_037834085.1 Bipalium vagum
TGAAATCTTTGATATTGTTATGTTTATAACTGTTCATATTATTTTTTAATATGAACATTTGAAAAAATTGGAACGCTTGTGTTCATATTGAACAGGGTTGACTGTACCTTTTTTATTCTATTTAAAATGAATTTGTGTAATTACGCTTGGAGTAATCGTATAAATCTTAAATTATATTTTATTTTCCTTTAAAAATTATATAACTGGTGTATTATAATAGATGATGAATTTTTAGAATTAAATGTAATATCCACTCAATCTTTATCTTATAGATCCATAAAATAAACGGAAATAAGAGTCATGGATATTAAATTTCATGATGGGATAATTATTGAATGTTTTCCTATTAAGTTGATTTTATATAAGTAATAACAACTGCTAAATAAGAAATTTTAATACTTATTATATAAAATTCTTTTAAAAAGTCTTTTCACCTCCTATAAAAAATAAAAATTGCAATATATATTAATTTATGTTAACCTGCTCGAATTCCATAAGAAGCAAACTAAATTACTAAAATTAATTTATTTCAAAAATTGCTTTTTCACGTAAAATCTCTATAATTCCTTATAGTATATTTATATTTAGTTTAAAAGAATTGTTTAAATATTTAGCTACTTATAAAATATTTAAATAAAATAATTTATTATTATAAATTTTTAATATATATATGTAAAAAAAATTTAAAATTACATATTTTAATAGCAAAATAATAAATAGAAAATTGCCAGAGTTTCAAAGAAGTGTTATAATTATATTACAAGAAAATGGAAAATCGTGTTTAGTTAATTAAGTGTTCAGTACAGAAAGACAAAAAGTGATTAATGCAATATCTCTAAAGAAATATATGGAAACTGGATCCGTGCCAGATAAAAGTTTGCAGACCATCCATTGTATCACCCCAAGGTTCACGGCCATAAAATGCATTTGCCAAAGTTATAGCCTATTATCTGTAGATAAAAATAATTCTTACGCATAATATTAATGCTGCTCAAAGTGTTTCTGCCAATACTGTTCAAAAGGATTTCAAAAAGTACGGTTCGAAAAGCTATTCAGCATTTCAAAAATAATTTTTAAAATTATACCAACGTATGAAAAAAAAGTTTCCTAGACCAAGCCTTATAGAAATTGGAACACAGATAAATGAGGATTTGTTTTATTTACGGACTAGCGCACATTTCAATCATATTTGTCCTTAAGTAAATTTCTGATTAGAAGAACCTCACATGAAAGGAACAATCCTACATTTTCCCAACCAGTTATGCAATGTGGAACACATATAGATGTTTAGAGCATCTTCAAAGTGATGGAGTTGAACTTTTAAAAAGAATCAATTGTAATATGAATTCGAAAAAATAGCAAAAAGAGATTCTTCATGACATTATCTTAATTGCTAAATGCTTAGTTTTCTCAAAAACTATATTCATCTTTCAACATGATTTGGCTCCACCACATAGATACAAAATAACAAACTTTCTTAAAGATAAAATAATGATGTCTCTCTCTAGTCCGGTAATTCTTCTGACATGCATCCCATCGAAAAGACTGCGATATCCTAAAAAGAAAAGTATCAATAATGGCACAAAACTTTTCTGAATGACCATGGAAACTGTTCAAAATGCATGGTACAAATTTTCTACAAAAATATACCAGAAGATTGTATACTCCAGGCCAAAAGATTGCAATTCGTCAAAACACCAAAAGGATATTCTACTAAATATTAAAACAAATAAATAGTTATTTAATAAATTTTGAGTTTGTATTATTTCATTTCTATTAAATGTTAAATTTCTTATAGGGATTGGACAGACTTTTTACGAGGATTGTAACATAAATAGAGGTTCTCTATGTTCTTTATCTTTAGTTCTATCATTATTAAGAAAACAAAAAAAGTTTAAGAACAGTTCTGTGGTCTTTCATTAAATCTTATTAATGTAAATTATAAATTCCAAGGTAAAAATTCTGTATATTCAGATTTTGAATTTGACACTTGAAAATTTTTTTTGAATTAGTACTTGTAATTTTATAAACATTCGTCTTGTTAACAGTCACTGCTAACTGAAAACATTCAATATTTTAATAATAATTTGATTTTCCAATTTATTTTAATTTTATTTGCATGAAAAGGCCTTGTTAAGTCTATTTCCTTTATACTCATATTTTTCACACTTTATTTTAATAAAATGTTTATTTAGGATTGAAAATAATATTTATTAATTGAAAAATAAGCCTTTTAACCAAAATTTATTAAATAAAAGTAAAAAAAATCAAGTAATAATATATAATTAATCATAATTTTTAAATTGCGCGTTTTAAAAAAAATTTACAGAAAAAGATAAAAATGAAATTTGTTTAACTTCTATCCTTTAAAATTGTAGAATTGAGATTACAGGCCTTTTTCTTTAGAATTGACCATATATTCTCGATGTGATTCATATCAGGCGATGATGCAGCACAAGGTAAAAGAGTGATTTTATTTTTATTAAGAAATGTCATTGTGATTTTGTTGTATGACAGGGTGCATCATCTTGTTGATAGATCCATTGCCCATCACTATACCAATCTTTAGATTGATCAATTATCTGACAGATTATTACTTAAACCAAACAAACATTGAAATACCCAATAAAGAAATAATGAAAATCAATTAAATTATAGTCTCCCAAATTATTCCGCCCCTACTGCATATGTGTCAAGAAAAATATGAATTCTTAAAAAATTTTTTCTAAAAATTATTTCAGTTATACCATTATAATTTAATACTGTTAAAACTTTCCTACATTTTTGCATCTGAGACTTGTATCAAATTTAATATATTTCATAAAAATTACTAATTCTGTTTTATCTTCGAAAAATATGTTATATATTTTGATCTACAAGGGATTACAAGTCAAGCGAACGATAGATGAGACAGTTTAATCTTTTGAAAGTTGAAGTTGTACGAGAATCCTTTTTAAAATTTTATTGTCATTGATATTTCACCAAGTGATCCAATGTATTTGATCAAATGTACATATAAACAATAAATTAATCTGATGAAATTGTTAAAAAATGAAGTATAATTTTTCTCTCCTCGCTCTATCTTTACTGGAGGTTTTAGTTTTAGTGGCATCACAAAAATGAATTAAAATATTTTAAATGTTTGTAACTTTAGAATTTGTTTTATTATAATTATTCACAGGAAACTTCCAAAATCAAATTTTTGTTCCTAATTATTTATTGGTTGGTTATACCGGGAGTGCAAAAGTAGGTATACAGTCATAAAAAATGAAAAAATTCGTATATAAGTACTGAAATTATTGTACCATATATGCTCAATAATAAATTAAGATGATGCCATGTAATTGGATTTTTGTGAGACCCAAGTGAATGAACGAGCAACTTCAAACTCATTTTCTTGCGTAGTCACTGTAATTGGTCGACCACTTCTCCCCGTATGTTCAAATTTGTCCAGAATAGTAGTAGTGTACAGATAGTGACCCTTAATGGGGAGATGTCGCAAAAGTTTTGATCAACTGTTCTCTTCACTATATTCTGTGTTTCACAAGAGTTCCATTTGCGCTGCTCTTTTGTCAAATTATTTGCCATGGTTAAATTGCCAATTTAACTGAAAGAATAAAATTATATTATTAAAAGTATGTGCTTCTTCAATTAACTACAGTACTTTAGTTGAACAGAAATATGCAAATTATTTTTGTTTGTACGATAAATGCAGTAAATATATACGTTTTTCTTTTTTTTATTGCAATATACTTACTTTTTTGACGCCCTCCCTGTATATTAGAATATTTTACTTTTAGTGTCTCAAAGTTCTTCAAATAATTTAATTCTCTACCCTAAGCAGTGTGCAAAGTATAAACCAAAATAAACTAAGATTAAAATAAAATATAAACAAAAATGATATGATTTAATGGTCAAGTTTTAAGCTTTATTTATAATTAATTAAGAGTAAATTTGCTAAAAGAAAATTTTCCAACAAATATTATTGTCTGTTGCAATAAAAAAGCTGGATGAATGAAGATATTATGAAGGTTTGGATAAATCAATGCTTTAATGGACGTATAAATGGTTATTCCGTCAAAAAGCATTGCTGATTTCAGATTTTATGGCAACTCATAAATGGATCTTAAAAAACGGAACTCAAACAATTTGGAACTAATATTGCAATCATTCCTGGAAGACTAACAAGAAAGTATCAACTTCAAGATATTTTGTAAATCATTTATTTTAAAGCAAGATTCTCGAAGAATGGTAATAATGGATGATGACAGAAAATCATTCTTATGCAAAGACTGGCCTACAAAGAAAAGAATCTTATTCCTTAAACTGTTAATGGATATCTAATGCATGGGATTAAGTAACTTCTGAAACAATTGTCAATAGATTTCAACAGATATCTAAAGAGCCAATTAATTATGAATCTAATGATTATTTTAGTGATGGTCCATATACTATTATACCTTGATGAAATGTATTATGATAATGAATAATTATTAATAAATTTTGAAAAATGTTATCTTTAATTTTACTTTACCTAATTTTTACCATATCTCATAACCGATTACACAATTTTTATGTTCCAATTTAGAGCTTTTCACTTTTTGATGAAAAAAAATTTTTTTTAATGTATAGCTCGCGGGCTTCATTCGTTAAAATACGGTAACCATTCCCTTCTCGGTATCGGTTAATCTTGGAATTTTACTCATTTTACTAAATATTTTTTTTATAAAATCTTAGTATTCAACACACAGAAGTACTTACATTTAATATTTAATCTTTAAACGTTTAATTTATATAATTAGATTTAAATAATTTCACTTTTAAATTAGTGCGCCAATAATTAGTTGGAATTAGTTATCTGACATATTATAAAAAATCAGTTTTATGTTAAGAAAATAGTTGATTAGTTAGCCAAAAGTTATTTTAAAATCTTACAAATATTTCATGCATGATACAATAATAAAATAAATTATTTCAATTTAAATTAGTTAAGATATATTATATTTTCGAGGTGCGGCAATAATTAGTTGGAGCACTGTATTTCATACATTTATTTTTATTATTGAACTAAGGTTAATGCTTTAAGTGATTGGTCATTTAAATATTAATTTGAATAATTTAAAACTTTTGATTAATTGAGTGTTAGAGTCAATAATAAATGAATAAATTAAAACAATAGCATCTGAAATCTTATACGTTAGATTAATTTAAAATATTTTGTGAAACTAAATTTAATTCATTTCCGTTTTTATTAAATTAGGTACATCGTCTAGATCTGTGAAAATAAAATAAAATTTTGAATTAATATATTTGTTTTAATTTGCTTACCATATTATACATGCAATATAACTATTTATTGAAATAAACACTTTCAAATATTATTCAGATTACATTTACAAAAAAATATTGAAAAATATGTTTTTATCTTTAAAAGTAATTTTAATATTGTATTTTCAAAAAATTATCTACTTTCACATGTCAAAATTTGATGTAAGAAAGATTTTTCTTCTTGACGTCGTAACATATCAAATAGTACTCTTGTTTATCAGTTATCCTGCCGCCAATTACTAAAGAAAATTTCTCTGCTTTTAAAATCTTGTCCATATCAAGTAATTGCATACTGAGTAGCATCAATTTTATATCAAGTTAGTATTGAGACTGACAATCATCTTCCTCCAGTACATTTTTAAAATCGTAGTCTTCAAATTTTTGTGCCTCAAACTAAAAATCGATGTGACACAATTAAGCAAGTCCTCATTTGTATCTTGAGATGATAAATGTGACCTAGTATAGTTTTTAAAGTAGGTTGGTCAACTGTGTGCACTAGATAACATAAGGTGATGGTTACAAGAATTTTCATTTGTTTGTAAAATACATTGAGTCAACACTTGATCTTTTTCCAGAAGACAAATAACCTGGTATTGAAAAAAAATCCTTCGGAGCTATTACAGGTTGCAGTAACAGTCAGCAATTGAATAATTTTCTTAAACATTAAGTGAAATAGTTTTCATTTTTTAATCCAAAATTCTATCCCATAAGCACTTTCATCAAAATTTTCCATTTGAACAATTTCGTAAAAGCAATTAATATCTACCGAGTCTTCTTTCAAGAAAATATCTGGCTTTTCGAAAGTCCTTTTAATTATTTTGCATTAGGGTCAATTGATTCTTGTTTGATTGCTTGATATTGATTGTATTTATCTTCTAGTGTAGAAAAATCTAAATTTTTGAAAATTGCCTGACCCAACTACTTGCCAAGAATGAAGACTTCCTGCTTAAGTTCCCTGGATCTGATAGGATCAACATTGTGTTCAAAATTAAATTTTCATCAAAATCAATGGTTTTAGAAATAAAGATAAATTAAAATTTCTGTTTAAGATGGTTTGGAAACTTTTGAAAAACTTTTGAATGAACTTTTGTTAAACTCAGAGATGTAAGATCAACCATAGAAATTGATTCATGTTATATCCGTTGCTTTTTGGAATGGTTTTAAAATTTCGATTAATTCATAAAATTTTTGCCAAGTGAAGCTGACAGGTTAATCAAATCCAGTTTTGTAGTTGAATAAGCTCATTTTAAGCTGTTTAATTCAGTCCAAAAGAAAAAAATCCATCTCCTTAAGGAACACCAGTGTATTTTTTACTAAATATTATTAATAAATTGAATTTTCTTACAAATTTATTGACCTCAGCCTGTCAAAGTTAATTTTTTGAAGTATTTCGAACTATCGAAAACTGATATGAGTGAAGAATTTAAAATATGAACAAAACAGTTACTTCTTCTAATTTACAAGCATTCATTTAACTTTTTAATTTTCTGAATCCAAATTCAAAGAATTATCATTGCTAGCATCATTTGGCATATCTTTGAATAAAGTTATCATTTTTGCACCAGTTGTTATTCTGATAATTTTTTGGTTTTTTATATTAAAAAATTTAAGTGAGTTTTTGACATATTCGTTAATTTTTTCAACAATATGAGATCCGTCAGTTTTAATTAAACCACGATAAATATTTTATATTTTTTGAGATTGAAATCAAAAAACTGACTTGTGAGACCAATGTATGAATTTGACAAATTTTTGTCCACAAAAGAGTCATTTTACTTTCATTTTAGATCTGCACATCGATTTGATAGTTTATCTGTTAAAACAAAATGAGATAGGAATTTTAATGTTTATCCCAGACTTCACCGATTTAAAAAAAATTTCGATATGGGGATCAGACTAATGTAAAAGGGTACCGATGTAAATGAAAAAAGTCAAACAAGGAGTTTCCAAAATCTTCTTTTTGTTCGATAATTGATTTGTTTGGTTAAAAATGAAAAAAAACATTATCTTTGTCATTTTTTATAAATTCTTGATAATCTTTTGGTGATGGGTCCAATATCTTTTAAATATTGTAGTATGCTTGCCTTTTGCAGAATAGGTACAGTACTGAATTCCATCCATATAAATCTGAGAGAAATAAATACAAATGTTAATACTTACTTTTTGTTCAATTTTCATCTAATATATTATTTTCAGAAAATTAAATAAGAAATATATTATACCTTTGCTTACGTCTCATAAATAGAAGATTTAGAAAAATATAAACATTTTTCATTTATACATAAAAATATTAGGTAATGATATTACAGTAATACTAAGTATGGCGTAGTTTGATCTAGACTATGACCTAGATTAAAAATAGAACTAGATGGGTCATTTAAGAATAAGTCAACCTGGTCGGTTACTGAACGAGTCAACTATATGGCTGGGATATCACATGCTTTCATTAAGCATCATAAAATATCCGAAATCTTTCTGCATCACCTTTATTAATCTTACAATAATGAATAAGAAAATCCAGCATATGATTTTTGTTTCGGATAAAAGTTGACATGTTTAGATTTAAAAATTTTGAATATGAATTATTATTACTCTAGTTAGTGTTGAATATTGAAACAAAGTAAATGTCAACAAACAAATTTAATCAAGTCCACATTATTTATTTGAACATCTAGGAATATCAATATTGCTAATGTAAACAGTAAAATAAATGATAAAAATAAACTTGCCATGCAAACAGCGCTTGTAATATCCATATATTTTAGTATAATGTCGCTTTTGTAGTTATTCCTGTGGAAACAATCGGATTGGTTGAGTTGTTCACGAATATTACATACATTTAATCATAACCAGAAATAAATTGCTATAAATTTGATAACAAATTTTTGTATTTTCTTATATTTATCAGCTCTTAAGAATATTTATAAAATATAGGAACAAAGTCTTTTATTTTCATGACGAAAAATATTAATAAATAACATTAAATAAGCTTAATCACAAAAGATTTAATACACTATTTACATAAAACTTCTAAATTTAATATGGGGAATTAATACCATACCCTAACAACAACTGAAACTCTAAAAATGGTAACTTTGCTGAATTATTATGATAAAATAAATTGAGAATTAGTTGGGGGATGTAGCTCAGCGGTCAGAGAAGTCCATGCGCATGTAAAGGTCCGGGATTCGAATCCCGGTATATCCGAATAATTTAGATTAGAAATTATCGATTTAAATATTGACAAAAAGACATAGTTGGATTAGATTTAAAATCACAAACCATTTTTGTAATCCTGATTTATTTTTGAATAAAAAAGTTACAATCGTGTATAATGATGATATAGTTGAAGAAATAGAACTTAATAAAGTTATTACAAAATTAAGCTTGGAAGCGGCATTGGTTATTTTGATGAATTAAAATTATATATAAACTTATGTTATATTATTTAATTCCATAATGAATATTGAAAAAATCCTTAATAAGCAACTTTTAACAAAAAAACAAACATGTTCTACTTTTCGAAGAAATAAGAAATTATATTATAAATAAATATTTTTCAGATTGTTGAGTAATTTATCAAGCATCTCTTTGTATAAGTATGTATTAATTGTTTATATAAAACTTATTTCTCTAATTATTTCCAATTTTCTATGTTCCTGATTGTGGTAAATATTAGAGAGTAGACTGAATAACAAGTATAGAGAATGTCTTGCAAACTACTGATGATGCAATGTTGTTTCTTGCACAAAAGAGACTAATTGTGAACATTTTTGTGCTCCCAGTTTATCAACAACTATGTGCAACAAATGTTGGTCTAGATATTCTTGATTGCCAAACGTGGTAAAATATGTAAAAAGATTTTTATTTATAAAACATTTTTAGAATGAATTCATCTGTCATTTCATCAAATGATACTTTATTATTTATGGTTGGACTAAAGAGATAAATCCAAAGGATTTTGTGTTTGAGGCAGATTTTAGTAATTTTTCAAACCATTGTTGACTGGTTTAAATTTTGTCTAGAATTCTGTGAGCAATTATTGAAGGATAATTTGATGGAAACAGGTGATAAAAGTAATAATGGAAATCAGTGGTTGTAGAAATTGATGATCGGAAATTCTTTCATAGGAAGTACCACTGAGGTCAATGCAGGAATGATATAGATTTACAGTATACATTTTTGATGCATGGACTCCGGTGGATATTACCAGGAACTGGTAAGGAGTCATTAATTATGAATATTTACATTTCTTATGTATAATATTATATACAGTCTGTCTCAAAAGTCTGTTTGCATTTATTAAAATATAATCTTTTCATTATAAAATTCACAAGTCATAGAAATTATTAATTTATTTCCTAATTTAATATCTTTTAATCTAATATCTGTATCTAAATATTTAATAATGTATTTTATGTATATATTAGGTGTTCAACTTTGACTCCGGCTTTTTTTTAATAAGAAACAAAGACATTTATTATAAATTTTATTTAAAACCATTTATTGAAAAAATGTTCCTGTTAGATAACGAATGAATTTCATGAATAAAAACCTCTGGATCTTTTGATGAAATCCAGTTGTCAATCCAATTTTGGATGTCTTCAAGGGAACTGAACCCCTCTCCCGAAAGTGGTGATTACAAAGAGCGGAACAAATAATAATACGAAGAAACGATGTCTGGTGAATAGGCTGGGTGAGGTAAGACTTTCAACTTTGTACCTTCTAAGTAATTATTTACAACTGAATTAACGTGCGGTCTTGCGTTATCATGTTGTTATCTTTTTGTGTCTAGTCACTCATTCCGCTCGTTTTTCATTCAAAGCTTGCTTCAAACGAATTAATTGTAATCGATAAAGTTCACCAGTTAGTGTTTGAAAAGATTTTAAAAATTCATAATAGATCACACCTTTCTGATCCCATCAGATACACATAATTTCGAACCGTGGACATTTTTTTTATGCTGATGAACCGGGTTCACCTGGCATCACCTAAGATGCTTTGCGTTTTAGATTGTCATAACGAGTCCATTTTTCGTCTCCTATGACAATTCGATGCAAAAAACTTTTCCTTTATTGTCTCTGAAGAAGAACATCAAAAATTGTTTTTCGCCGTTCAATGCATCTTTCTGTCATATCATGTTGGATCCAAATTCCTAATTTTCGAATAATTTCTAAAGCTGCCAGACGTTTTGAAATGCATTGTTGAGTATCATTTAATGCGACAGCCAGATAGATTGCATTTAGCATGGGTCTTTGTCGAATAGCCTTCTCAAATCTCTATCTTCACATTGTTTTTGTGGCTTCCCATGCTCCTTGTCGTTCGTATCATATTGGTCATTTCTAAAACGGTAAAACTAATCTTTACATGTGATCATCCAAGGAGCATGTGCTCCATAGGTATCTCGAAGCAAGCGGTACTTTTCCGTTGCAGTTTTCTTGGCAATAAAGTTAATAAGTAAAGTTCCCGAAAATGTTGTTTATTTTGGATGAATATTGACATTTTGAATCGCTATAATTTTTAAACAAGGAATATTAAAACAACTATCTCGTGATATTATTAATTATATGATATTTTTGTTTATAAATCAATTCAATATAATTTAGATATATATGCAAACAATATTCTTATTATCATTTTAAAAAAAGCCGCAGTAATAGACGTACACCTAATATATATGATAAAAGGGAAAACAGAAACATAGATATGAGATGCTGAATTATTATAGTTTAGTTGATAAAAAAAGTGGACGACTACCAAAAATAAGTAAACGTTCAGAGTGACAATTCGCCCCATATGTTTGAATAACAGGACCATGTCCCTACCTAACATCACAAGTTGCTTCAACAATCAAGATAGTACAATCGTGTTAGGCCATACAGTTAAAAGAATTTTAGTAAAATACGGCTCACGAAGTCATATGGCTATTAGGAAGCTAATTTTAATCAAAAACTACAAAAAAGAATAACGGGGTGGGCTTGTTCTAAGCGTCTTTGGGGTACACTAGATGGGTACATATTGTTTTCAGCGAAAAGTGAATCTTTCACACATTTTCTAAAAATTCTAGCCACCAAATTCGAAGATTTGATAACGAAATATTTAGTCCGATGATTACAAAGAAAGGTCAGGCGCATAAATATAATGTTTTGGGCTACTTCTCAAGAATTGCTGTTGGGATCCTGAAACGAATAAGAGGAAATATAAATTCAATAGCTTATCAAGACTTACTTGTCAATGACATCGACCTTTTTGTAAGTGCTTGGTATTCCCTCTCCAGCATTTCATTTTCCAAATAATAATGGTCCTTCCCATGGATCAGTGTCAACCCTTGCATATTTTCGAATGGCCTGTAAATTCTCCTGATCCTAATCCTATCAAGAATTTATGGCATTTAATTAAGAGCAAGACTAATTGGGACCTTAGAGTAAATGTGGACAGAAATATAATTGTCTCAAATCTTTTGATTTAAATTTAAAATTCCAAATTTACCATACATAATCCGCAACATTAAGAAATTTCTATCCTAAAATTAAAATAATTTTTTGTTAAAAAAAACTGTACCATTTTTAATTATTTTTACAATATTAAAAATTTTATTTTTTCTCAATTTCTTTTCAAACTCACTGCTTTGGTTATGTGTCATTAAATATTTAAAATGAAATGGAAATTTATTACGTGATATATTTTACAAAAAATCTTTTGATTATTAATACGAAAAAGTTTGTTTTAATACTTTCAATTTTTTATCTCAGTAGAAAAATTTTCTTCTTTATTTTCCACTTTAAATATAATTTTCATGATAAAAAAAATAAAAATATTCCCTTTTCTCAGATATATCAGAAAATATGAAAGTTTTTTTTCCAGAAATAATCAATTCAGATTAATATTAAATTGATAATATTAAAAGTTTAATAATATTTTCCCAGTGTAAAAGGAATCTTCAATTAATAATAATAATTACTTTTTGGTAATTAGACCGAAATAATATTACAATTTTAATTTTCTCTCTTTACTCATTATAGAGTTTCACAAAATAATTTAATAACAGAATTATAACAAAAAATTAAAAAGAAAGTATTGTAACAAAAAGTAACGAAATGTAGTTGGTTTGGACTGTCAGATTCTGGGAAAAAAGATTTTTTTTCCTTCTTTTCTCATTTTAATTTTTTACAAAAATTGAGAAAATAATAAAAGGGGAAAATTGATTTTTAAGACAATTAACGTTTTCTAAAAATAAAAATTAGTCACAGAAAAGGGGAAAACATGTATTTTTTGCAGAACCAAAACCAGCTTAATCATTTCGTATATGTTTTGTTTGAAATGACTCAAACGGGTCGACTTAGTCACGGTGAGACCATATTTTCCTCAGGTAATCTGTCTGGGAAATTACAATTATCCAGAAAATTATTTCCCGTTCGATCCTGACAATAATTATTTGTAAATAATTAATATTTAAGGTTTCCAGAAATAAAATTTCAAAATTTATCATTGTGAATTGTTTTAATTGATTAGGAAAAAAATATTTTAAAAAATTACATTTTCTTTTGTTCAGTTGCATTATTATTTTGTTTTAAATATTGGAATATAAATATAGCAAATTAAAATGAAAAAAATTTTAAAATAATATAAAATTTTTTTATGATAGAAAAATATATTCTTCATTAACGCTATTAAATATCCTATGGAAATCACTGAAGGATGGAAAATGATTTAATTTCACATTTATTGATAATAATAATATTATTATTATTTTTCTTTTTTTTTAATTAGTTAATTGTGGATAAGATATTTTATTTTTTAAGGTTTGATTATACATTTTTATAATAGTTAACTTTTGTTTATTTTTACTTTGCTAATAAAAATGACAACTCTCGTACAAGTATAACCATTATTAATTATTTGATTCGCTAAAATTGAACATGTAAAAAAATTTTTTTTTCATTTTATATATTTTCTTATAAAAAAATGATTCTTTCTTTAAAAATCTGAAATTCATCTTCATATAAATAAAAGAATTAATTCGAGATTTTTGTTGTGCCCTCTGAATTTGAATGGTAATTTTTTGTGTAAAACTCTAAATATTAACCAATGTTGTATTACTTTTAAATACATAAAATCAGAAGGATGACACTTAACATCCTTGAATCAACCATATCATAATTTTATATTTTTATTAATATATATATTTATAATAGGTCTACAAATAGAAAAGGTGCCAATTTAGTAAAACGACTATAAAGTCACAATGTAACCGAATTTTTTGTATTAAATGATTAAATTTATAAATAAAGATAT